>CM055118.1:98778039-98795539 GCA_029206835.1 Rana muscosa | reverse complement strand
CCCTCACTAAACTGTGCACTGTAAACGAATTGGATATTTTTTTTCTCAGCACCTACTGTATATCTGCTGTATTCATTTTTCACTTCCTCCTCCCTGGCCGTGGCCCATCGCATAATTTCCTGTTTGTAATGCCTCCTGGGAGATGTGTGTCATCAATCCCAGGAGGCAATGGGCATTGCTGGGCTGTAACATTGCGCTATTTGCAAACTGGAAATGACACGACCAGCACCATGTTTAACCACTTCAATACCAGGCACTTATACACCTTCCTGCCCAAGCCAATTTTGAGCTTTCAGCGCTGTCGCAATTTGAATGACAATTGCGCAGTCATGCTACACTGTACCTAAACAAATTTTTTATCATTTTCTTCCCACAAATAGAGCTCTCTTTCGGTGGTATTTGATCGCCTCTGCGATTTTTATTTTTTGCACAACAAATAAAAAAAAAAAAAAGAAGAGCAAAATTTTTGAAAAAAACTATGTTTTTCTTTGTTTCTGTTAATTTTTTTTGTAAATAAGTACCTTTTCTACTTCAATGACGGGCACTGATAAGGCAGCACTGATAAGGCAGCACTGACGGGCACCAATAAGGCGGCACTGACAGGCACCGATAAGGCGGCACTGACAGGCACCGATAAGGCGGCACTGACAGGCACCGATAAGGCGGCACTGACAGGTGGGCACTGATAGGTGGCTGGCATTGCTGGGCATCACACATTGTGGTCGTGCCATGATGGTGCCAGTCAGTGCCCATTTGTGGGCACTGATTGGCATATGTTTTTTATGTATTTGTACATGTGGATGGCCATGGGGGACTTACCTGGCCATCCACATGCTTGGGGCTTCCCTGGTGGTCCTAGGCGGCATCCTGGTGGTCTAGTGTGGGTATCCGAGGGGGTGCTGCGCTGATAAACAATCAGCGTGAACCCCCCCTGTCAGGAGAGCCACCGATCGGCTCTCCTCTACTCGCGTCTATCAGACGCGAGTGAGGAAGAGCCGATCAACGGCTCTTCCTGTTTACATCGTGATCAGCCGTGATTGGACACGGCTGATCACGTGGTAAAAAGCCTCCGCCGGAGGCTCTTTACCGAGATCAGTGTAGCGGTGTGTCAGACTGACACACCGATCGCCGCGATGCGCGCCCCCCCCCGGGCACGCGGCGGCTATTATCCTACAAGACGTCAATAGACGCCCAGTGTGGATAACACAACCACTTCCCGGACGTCAATCTCCTATTGACTGGGCGGGAAGTGGTTAAAAAGGGGTAACCAGGCTTTTGTTGCCATGGTTACCAAAGCTTCTTATCCACAGTGATGGGCGGTAGGGGAGGCGGCTGGAGCATCTCAGCTCTGATTACATAAAGAGCCCGGTGGAGAGCACAGCCACAGCATTACTAATGATTTATAATAGGAGTACTATGATGGGGGCAATATGATGGTAGAAATTTTATGGCGCAATTTTGATGAAGGCAATTTAATGGGGCAATTTGATGGCAAGAAGATGGAGACAGTGTGAAATTTTATGGAGCAGCTCCTGAAAAGGCAATTACTTTTAAAAAGATGCTACTTGTAAATGATATCCATTGTTTCTGTGCAGATATATACACATTGTGAAGGAATAGCATCAAAGGTAGAGCTTGAAGGACACCGCCACTCGCTGGGTCTTCTTTTTGAGGGCTTTATTTGCCCATTTTTATTTAAAAGAATTTCAAACAAAATCAAAGGTTTCCCTTGCAGGGGTTTCAGCACTCCTTTTCATCAATAACATGACATTCAGCCTCCTGGCTTATACATACAGCAGTGTTGCTCAGGCCTTCCACTTCAGGCTCTTGTCTGTCTCCTACAGACTATTCCATTGGCAACACCGTCCATTTAGATAGCAGCCCCTCACTGCTCTGACCCTTAGGCCTCGTACACACGGCCGAGATTCTCGTTGAGAAAAACATGTCGTTTTTTTCGACGAGATTCTTGGACAAGAAACTTGTCCCGGCCGAGTGTACACACGCTCGTTTCAAAGAACCCGCGGTTCTTTGAAAGGAGTGTACGCGGTGACGTCATCGACTACGTCGAGCATGCGCTCGTCACATTCGATGCCGTCGCCGCCATCTTGGTACACCCTAAGTATGCCTAGGAAGCTACCGCGCATGCGTCAAATTCATTTCGAACATGCGCGGGCTTCCGGGCGGACAGGTAAGTGTACACACACTCACTTTTCTCGTCGAGAAACACGCCGAGGAGAATCTCGACGAGAAAATAGAGAGCAGGTTCTCTATTTTCTCGTCGAGGTTTCTTGTCGGTTTTCTCGACGAGAAACACGCTAGCAGCGTACACACGACCGATTTACTCGGCAAGACCTCTCTGCCAGCAAGTTTCTTGCTGGTTCTTGCCGAGAAAATCGGTCGTGTGTACGAGGCCTGAGACTTGGGTCCACTGCTCTGACCCTCAGACCTGGGTCTCTGGCTTCCAGTGTGCAGACAACCACTCTCTGACTTCTCCAGTGCACACTTGCACTCTTTGGCTTCCCCAGTGCACACCTGCACTCGTCGGGAGGGTGGAGCCCAGAATGCTGGTCCTGACTCTACTATCAGGCCCACACACACCTGAACAATCAGTGTGCCGGTGAGTCTCAAAACCCGGATCCAGGACTGGGGATTTCATCCCACCCGGATCTCTAAGAAATCCCCAGGCTCCAGGTCCCAAAGTGGACATTAGTAAATCATGAGGAAACTGAAAAGCCAGTTTCCTCCAAAACAAGCAAATACCCTGGAGCCCCTCAACCTGCCTGGTTGAGAATCCTGTATTCATACACTGGTGGGGTACCACACTACTACAACATACATACATAACAAATATAATATCTGCACAGAAACAAGGAATATCATTTACAATTAACATCTTTTAAAAAGTAATTACCTTTTGCAGGAGCTTTTTATATTTCTAGATTTATCTACATTTACAAAGATTATAAACTTCCTAGTTCCTGGAGGGGGGAGGAGAGAAACCTGACCTGAAACCCATTAGACTGCTTGTGCTGCACTGAGCGTGTGCGAGATCTGCAAGGATGAGATCCAGGAAGAAATACAGTCTGGCTTCAGATGCCCACGGCCTGCTATAAGTTTTTTTTTTTTTTTTTTTTTTTTTTATAAAAATACTGCTATACACTAACAAAACTGACCTTAGTTTACAGACTAACTTTTTTTTTTTTTTTTTTTTTTTTTTTTACTTGGGGAAAAAAACAAAACAACTTTATTAATATAAAGCACAGATTACATGACAGTCAAGCACATTCGTCAATAAAAATACAGTTTCATATGGTGAAATGCATGATCATTTTGTTTACCTAATACCGCTAGACATACATTCACATGTTCACAAGGATACTGGAGCATTTTAATGTAGAACACCCTCCGGGTGAGGCAGAGTCAGACACATGTTTCTCCATCTTCTAACCATCTGTCCCATACTTTGGAATACTTTTGTGTGGAACCCCTGTGTGTGTGTAAATCAGCTTTTTAAATGGCAAAGTGTCATTAACAGCCTTTTTCCACATCTGTAGCGTGGGGGGCAAATCCTGCATCCATCTCTGAGCGATCACCTTCCGTGCTAAAAATAATATTTCAAAAAGGAAAATTGTGTGATATTTATCCACCTCTGCGTCAGGCAATAGCCCCAGAGTACACAACTTAGGGTCAAGTACCACAGAGGATCCCATATTATCATGCAGAAAGCGGACAACCTGCGTCCAGTACGTCTGAATATCTGGACAGCTCCAAATGAGAAGGAAAAACGTGCCAAGCGTGGACTGACACCGACGACAGGTCGGATTGGATGTGTGTTGGAATTTGGCCAATCTCAGTGGCATTAGGTAGGCTCTCTGAACAATGTAAGTTTGCGTCAGTCTATCTGATAGCTTAGGGGACGTAGTCTTGGTTCCCTCAAGTATTTTGTCCCAGTCTGCGTCTTCTATTGGGCCTACGTCCCGTTCCCATGCCGTCTTGGCCTTCTGAGAAACGGCTACTGTACCCCGGCGTCTGATGGTGTAGTACAGGTGCGAATTTATCTTGGAGGGGTCACTCCCCAAAACAATACCCAAGTTTACAGACTAATGCTGGCCATACACTATACGAAAAATCGGGCGAAAATCGGTCGTTCAGACAGTTCTTTCGTTTTTCGAACAGTTAATGGGCACAAAAATCGATAATCGTTGGGAGGTTTTTGAGCCGAAAAAACGAAGGACAAGTTTGGAAATTTTCTGCCGAATGAACGATAAATCGGAAGGTTAAAAGCGGAGCTCCGCCGGAAAAAAAAAAATATTAAAAGCCAGCAGCTACAGCAGCTGCTGGCTTTTAATATTTGGACACTTACCTTTCCTAGAGTCCAGCGACATCCGCAGCAGAGTGACGAGCGATCGCTCGTCACTCTGCTGCCCCCACCGCCATCCTCGAGTCGCGCTGCGCCGTTCTGATTCGGCCTCCTGTGTTCTGGGAGCCGAGTGTCTCCCAGAACACTACGGGAAGTCTGGGGGAAGTGACGTAACTCCCGCAGATTCCCGGAGACAGGACTCCCGGATGTGGGTGAAAATACCTGTCTTAGACAGGTATATTCACCCCCCTCCCCCCTGAAAGGTGTCAATTGTGACACCGGAGGGGGGGGGAGGGTTCCGATTAGCAGAAGTGTAAATTTAGGGTGGAGCTCCACTTTAATGTATTTCCCGTCTGAACTTTCTGCACTAGGTATATGTAAAAAAAAAAAAAAAAATTATATATATATATATATATATATATATATATATATATATATATATATATATATTTTTTTATTTATGTTCACTGAACGATTTAGCGGTCATTACATGATAGCAATATCGTTTGCGCTCACGGCCGAACGTTCATTTTCCGAAAGTTCGTTCGGACGATTTTTCGTAGAGTGTATGGCCAGCATAACTTAACTGTACTAGAATACATTAAGCTTGTGTATTATAGGGGTATTTTTATTTAAAAAGTATAATTTCGTCCAGGACACCGCTTTGAGTGGAACTAAACCCATAGTTTTAAATGATTTCAAAAAACAATGCCAAGATTTCCAACTGTCACATTGGTTGTGTTCCCAACAAAACGGTCAAACCATCAAATGGCTGGTGTCATAACTGATCACATGTGCAACAAGATGGCAGTTGCAGATCAAACAGAAGCAGCTTGGCTGTAAAAAGGATAGGAAGGTTTAATTCCGCTTTGAGACTGTCAGCAGATTGGCCTCTTCAAACTCAGCAGTGTCTAAAAATGGAGAGCAACTCAGCATGTGCAGAACAGGGTGAGACAGTGTATTAGTGGATTTTAAACAGTATAGGCACACATTTTTAAAGTTTTCCATAGCTATACCTACAAAAGGGGCCAGCCTGAAGTGATCTAGCAGGACTTAATTTTATGACTAAAGTTCCACTTTAACCACTTCAGCCCCAGACCATTTGGCTGGCCAAAGACAAGGCCACTTTTTGCGATTCAGCACTGCGTTGATTTAACTGACAAATGCGCAGTCGTGCGACGTGGCTCCCAAACAAAATTGACGTCCTTTTTTTCCCACAAATAGAGCTTTATTTTGGTGGTATTTGATCACCTCTGCGGTCTTTATTTTTTGCGCTATTAACAAAGATAGAGTCTTTACTTTTTGCTATAATAAAAAAAAAAAAAAAAAAAAAAAAAGTTTTTTTTCCTCAGTTTAGGCCAATACGTATTCTACATATTTTTGGTAAAAAAAAACAAAAAAAAAAACGCAATAAGCGTTTGATTGGTTTGCGCAAAAGTTATAGCGTCTACAAAATAGGGCATTTTTATTATAATTTTTTTTTTTTTACTAGTAATGGCGGCGATCTGTGATTTTTTTTATCGTGACTGCGACTTTATGGCGGACCCATCGGACACTTTTGACACTATTTTGGAACCACTGTAATTTTTACAGCGATCAGTGCTATAAAAATGCACCAATTACTGTAAAAATGACACTGGCAGTGAAGGGGTTAACCAGGAGGGGGCGCTGAATGGGTTAAGTGTGTCCTAGGGAGTGATTCTAACTGTTAGGGGGCGTGGCTACGAGTGACACGTCACTTACCGCTGTTCCCGATGAGAGGGAACATTCGATCAGTGACAATGCACTAGGAAGAATAGGGAAATGCTTGTTTACATCAGCATTTCCCCGTTCTTCCTCGCCGTGAGACGATCGCGGGTATCCCTGCGGAAATCAAATCCGCAGGACCCGCGGTCGGACTCCCAGAGCTTGCGTGCCGCTGCACGCCCACAATACCGCTCTTAAAATGTTTCCCCCTTAAGCGGTTAAAGGGGAAGATTTACTATAACTGGTACACACAGAATATGGTGCAGCTATGCATAGCAACCAATTAGCTTCCAACTTCAGCTGGTTTAATTAAAGCGGTAGTTTAGTCATCTTTTGAAAAACTGTAGCTGCTGACTTTTAATAAATAGGCACTCACCTGTATAAGGATCCAGCGCTGTCCTCTCCCGGTCAGTTTCTTCACTTGGCTTTGGTCCCGGGGAATACTAACTGTGGACAGCTGGCTGTGACTGCTTGCTCACCACGCTACATTATCTGAATGGTCCCACAGCTTTCTGGGACCTGTGATGTGTCCCAGAAGACTGTGGGGTAAAGAGGAGGGGCTGAAATTCTGCTTGGATCACCGCAACGATCCAAACATATCTATCTCTATCCAGGGTTATAACCCTTCCTTACTCCATCCAAAATGAAGAAAACTCAGTTTTGCCTTTAGTTCTACTTCAAAGCGTAATAATACGTTCCCACAAAAGTTTCATTCCTCCATGTTGAATATTTATAAGGACATCCTTAAAATAGCCTTTCATTGAATTGACACACACATTATATATATATATATATATATATATAAAATCACACACATACATACATTTGCGGGAGGCAGCAAACAATCCGCCCCCCAGTTGGGTCACAGGCACCCCCATCCCCCCCCGGTCACCAGCCCCAGTTACCCCATCCAAGTCACGGGCAGCATCTCCACCTCCTGGTGCTTCATGGCAGCTTCCTCTGCATCTCCTCCCTCCTCGACAGCCAATAGGATCGCTTCTCCTCTTGGCCAAACGGGTGACAGGTCTCAGGACCCACTTCCTGATTAGCCGGGAGGAGAATCTGGAAGACAATAGCGAATATGAAATCGCTATTGTCACACAACTGGGTGGAACACTGCGCCCCGAGCCCACCCTTTTTTGAAGCCTATTAGAGCCTCTGGCTCTAATCACGTGCTTCTATAAAAACATTGGAATCCATGCATCCGCCTCCCCGCATGTAGATTAGGGGGCAGGATGCATGGATTAGGGGGCCTGCATTACGGGGCTGCCACTGTAAAGTCATTATACAAAAAACAAGTTTCACAAAACCACCTATGAATTAGAACTATACAGTATAGTGTTGCTTTATCTTTAACCCCTTGCTGACCGCTGCACAACTATGTACGTCGGCAGAATGGCACGGCTGGGCAGATCGACCCGTGTATATATATATATATATATATATATATATATATATATATACACACACACACACACACATCGCCTTTAAGGCGCGGGGTTGCGGGCGCGCGCGCCTGCCGCGAGCTCCGTGAGTCCGACAGCGGGTCCCGCGGATTCGATGGTCGTGGAGATACCCGCGATAGTCTCACGGAGAGGAAGAACGAGGAAATTATGATGTAAACAAGCATTTCCCCGTTCTGAGTAGTGACAGGGACGCCAATCACAGCTCCCTGTAATCGGGATCGGTGATCAGTGTCGTGTGGCAGTCACATTTACACAGTAATTAATGCATTTTTATATCACTGATCGCTGTGTAAATGTGAATGGTCCCAAAATAGTGCCAAAAGTGTCCGCCATAATGTCGCAGACAAAAAAAAAAAAAACGCCATTACTAGTAAATAAATAAATTATTAATAAAAATGCCATAAAAAAAAAAAAAAAACGGTTTCCCCATTTTGAAAAACGCTATAACTTTTGCGCAAACCAATCAATAAAAGCTTATTGTGATTTTTTTAACCAAAAATATGTAGAATACATATCTGCCTAAACTGAGGGAAAAAAAAAAATTGTATACATTTTTGGGGGATATTTATTATAGCAAAAGGTAAAAAAAATATAGCTTTTTTTTCCAAAATTGTCGCTCTACTTTTGTTTATAGCGCAAAAAAAAAAAAAAAAAAAAAAAACGCAGGCGATCAAATACCACCAAAATAAAGCTCTATTTGTGGGAAAAAAAGGACGTAAATTTTGTTTGGGAGCCACGTCGCACGACCGCGCAATTGTCAGTTAAAGAGACGCAGTGCCGAATCGCAAAAAGTGCTCTGGTCTTTGGCCAGCCAAATGGTCCAGGGCTGAAGTGGTTAAATGAACTCTATCAGCAGAGATAAATTGAAAATCAGATATTCTTATCTTATCATATACATTATGAACAGCTCAATATTTATTCAGCTGCATCTTGTAACATCATCAGTCTAAGCCCTGGTTCACACTGGTGCGATTTGACATGCGATTTGACATGTCAAATCGCATGTCAAATCGGCGAAATTTGCCGCAAATTGCGGCCAATGGCACCGTCCTAATCGGTGCGACGCCCCATCTGCGGCGCTGCACCGATTACAAAAAGTAGTTTTTGTACTACTTTTTGCGATTTCAGCCGCGATTTACATTGACATCTGTTTCAGATGTCTTTGAAATCGAGCTGAAATCGGGACTGCCAGCGGGAGTGAAATCGTGCGAGTTCAGCTGAACTCGCAGGCTTCACTCCCGCAGCCCCAGTGTGAACGTGGGCTAAAGCAGACTATAGATGGAGAGATTTGCCGTTCCCACTGGGAGAACACAGTGATTACGGATAGAGGCTATAAAATCCGACAACCTGCTCATGCATGGTTCGAATCTCGGATGTTCCTTGCTGAACAGGCAGATTTAAACCTTCTATTTACAGCTTAAGTATGGCCACTAACATTTTATGTTATCCCACAAGTGTAGAGTATACTCACGTTGTGCTGCTGCTACTGTGCTCTCCTATGCGCTCATACTGTCCAGATCTAGAGGGATCGTTGTTGATTGCTGGTGAATGTTCCTCGGTGGGGCTAGATTCCGTGGAGCTGTAGTCATTGTATGCGTCATTCCTCAGCCTGGTGGCAGCCATGGTTCCTAAAATTGTAAGAACATTACTAAAAAGAATCTACAAGGGTTTGTGGACAATATTAATTAACCCTTTCATGACTAAGCCTATTTCTGACATTTGGTGTTTACAAGTTAAAATCCATATTACTTAGAACCCCCAAACACACACACACACACACACATTTTTTTTTTTTAGCAGAGAGTCTAGAGAATAAAATGGCGATTTTTGCAATATTTTATGTCACACAGTATTTGTGCAGCGGTGTTTTAAACGCAACTTTTTGGGAAAAAGACACTTTCAGAAATAAAATAAATAAATAAATAAATAAATAAAAAGTAAAGTTAGCCCATTTTTTTGTATAAAATGTGAAAGATGATGTTACGCCGAGTAAATAGATACCAAACATGTCATGATTTATAATTGCACGCACTCGTGGAATGGCGACAAACTACGGTACCTAAAAATCTCCATAGGCGACGCTTTAAATGTTTTTTACGGTTACCAGGTTAGAGTTACAGAGGAGGTCTATGGCTAGAATTATTGCTCTCGCTCTGACGATTGCGGCGATACCTCGCATGTGTGATTTGAACACCGTTTACATACGCAGGCGCGACTTCCGTATGCGTTTTCTTTGCTGCGCAAGCTCGCGGGGATGCTTTAAAAAAAAAATAGGATTTTTGTACTCACCGTAAAATCCATTTCTCTGACGTCCATGGACTGACACAGCTGGATACTGTAAACGTGTGGGTATATGTCCCTGCTCGCAGGAGAAGATCTAGGCAGAATGTTAGATGTTAAAACATTCTAGAACAAACCAGAGCTGAACAGCCCCGCCCAAGGGGGCGGTCCCTCCGGACATTACCCTCCCACCTGCAGCTAGCAGACCTCAGTTCGTAACAAAGCAGTACAAACCTTAAAAGGAAGGGTGGTGCTGTGTCAGTCCATGGACGTCAGAGAAATGGATTTTACGGTGAGTACAAAAATCCTATTTTCTCTTATCGTCCATGGACTGACACAGCTGGATACTGTAAACGTGTGGGACGTCCCAAAGCAGTATCAGAAGGGTGGGAGCGGTAGCAAAGGAACAACCAAAACTTCACTCCAAACAAGCAGAGCTCCTCAACAGAGGAGTTGCGACATTAAACAGCGGCCTGCAATGCTTTGCGGCCGATGGGAGCATCCGAAGATGCAGCCACATCAACCTTATAAAATCTTGAAAAAGGTATGAACGGACGACCAGGTCGTCGCCTTGCACACTTGTGCGACGCTTTATGTCGGAAGGCCCGGGAAGCACCAATTGCCTTTGTGGAATGCGCCGCAACCGGAAAGGGAGGCACCCGCCCCTTAAGGGCATAGGCCTGTATGACGGTCTGCCTGATCCACCTAAAGACGGTGGCAGACGACACCGCTCGGCCCTGTTTTGGACCAGACACAGATTTCCGAATGGAAACAGTAGCAGACAGGTACACTCGTAAGGCTTGTACCCATCTTAATGTATGAAGCGCAAACTCTCAGGGATGCGATGGGTGAGGACACAAGGACGGAAGAACAATGTCCTTCTTAAGGTGAAAGGCCAAGACCATCCTTAGAAAAGAAGGATGGTCGTGGGCGCAACACCAACATATCCTTATGGAGGACCAAGTAAGGTGACTTGCCGGACAAGGCCGCCAACTCAGACACCCGTCTAACCGAAGCAATGGCCACTAAGGCCAACTTCCGGGACAAGGTCAAGAGAGGAATCTCTCTGATATTCTCAAAGGGATGTTCTTGGAGAACCGAGATGCATCAAAATCAGATCCCAAGTAGGGAGAGGAGGCTTGACAGGGGGGGATCACATGGCGAACCCCCTGCAAAAAAGGTGCTAATCAAGGAATGGCCCGGTAGCGGTCGTTGAAAAAGACAGCCCGGGCCAAAATCCGACCCTCAAAAAAGGTATGCAAGGCCAGCTTTTGGGTCACACCACGCTGTAAGAACAGCAAAATCCTGGGAACGGAATACATCCGAGGATGCCACTCAAGTTCCTCGCACATAGCGATGTAAGCCTTCCAGGTACGGTGAGATATCTTTCTGGAGGAAGATTCCCGTGTCAACAACATAGAAGAGATGACCGAATACGAGAGAACTCGCCATTAAAGCCAAGGACTGTAAAGCAGGATGAAGTATGGGATCATGAGACAGAAGGTCCACCCCAATAGGCCGTCGCCAGGAATGTCTGCGACTAGCCGAAGTAGATCGGCGTACCAATGTCGCCGTTCCGGAGCACTGGAATGGCCTCAGCCCCTACTCTGCGAAGCCGGCGAGGCAACAACAGTAGCGGAGGGTAAGCATATATC
Source organism: Rana muscosa (assembly GCA_029206835.1). Taxonomy (NCBI): domain Eukaryota; kingdom Metazoa; phylum Chordata; class Amphibia; order Anura; family Ranidae; genus Rana; species Rana muscosa. The sequence continues at coordinate 98,784,032 of CM055118.1, read as the reverse complement.
AGGTGATACTGCCCCCACGGGCTTCCAACGCGTCTGACGCGTCCGCCCAGGGGTCCCTGGACCTGACCACGATCTTGCCACCTTGCGAGTGAGTCAAGAGGCCACAAGGTCCACTTCCGGTGCCCCACCTCCGGTAAAGAAGGTGGAAACACCTCCGGATGCAAGGACCCTTTGCCTGCAATGCACACGGTCTTGCAGCGAGATGTATGAAAATCCCAAAGAGAGGAGAAGGGAGGCCCCAGTGTACAGGGTGCCTCAAATGTTGGCCAATAAAGGCAACTTGACGGAACTTCCCTAGAAACTCGGTCAGAGGACTAGTACCTCAGCCTCCACAGGTGGCGCAAACCCACCCCGTGCACAGAGACCCTAAAGGCTAAAGCAGTTGTAGTGCACCTGCTAGGTGACTGATGGATGAAGCAGAGGCTTTTGCCCAGTCATTGAGCTATAAAAAAATGCCAGAGACGCAGCCACTAACGGGCGTAACGCTAACCCCAACCTGGCGAACACAGTCCAAGCCAGCGCTTCTGATCACCACTGAAAGCAGGTGGAAAGTGATACCCCTGAAACCAGGGATCCTTGTGACAATGCTCCATCCAGCAGCTACCCATGGATAGGTGCCGATTGTGCAAACACATAGTTTATACTATGTATTGCGTCAAACGCACAAATGGAGAGTGTGGGAGGAAACCCACCCAGCCACAAAGAGCATAATACCACCACATACGGCGTATGTAGTTTAGTATTTGTGGATAAACCCATTAAACACGTATATACTGTGCCAGCGAAGGAAGGCGCGCACATCATCGGGGCCTGAACGTAAACCAACCACGCAGATTGCGTACACAACCGTGTAGGTATGTTAGCCTGCGAATAAACAAATTGCACATGTTTATACTGTGCATAGCGCTGAGAATGCGCACACCATTGGAACGCAGGGGAGAAACCTGAGCACCCGGATGAAACCCATGCAGACTGCATGCGCATACCGTGTATGGTATTATAGTATGTGTGCTAAACATTTTGCACAAGCCCATGTGTGCATAGCACCGAAGGCGCGCACACTGTTGGCGCGTGGGAGGAACCGAAGTACCCCACGCATACTCAGAGAATGCAATACCTACAGCTACTGTAAATGTATTTAGTGTAGTGTATAGACATAATGTGTATGTTTACACCGTGTATTGCACCAAAGGCATGCATGTAATGTGGCGTGGGCGGAAACCCACGCAGACTGCATACGCATACAGTGTAGGTATTATAGTGTGTGTGCTAAACATTTTGCACAAGCTCATGTGTGCATAGCACCGAAGGCGCGCACACCGTTGGCGCGTGGGAGGTACTGAAGTACCCCACGCATACTCAGAGAATGCAATACCTACAACTACTGTGAATGTATTTAGTGTAGTGTATAAACATAATGTGTATGTTTACATTGTGTATTGCACCAAAGGCATGCATGTCATGTAGCGTGGGCGGAAACCCACGCAGAGTGCAAAGACATACCGGGTAGGTATGTTAGTATGTGGATATCCAATCGCACAAATTTAGACTGTGCATAGCGCCGAAGCGCCCATACCAATGGAGTGTGGGAGGAAACCGGAGTACCCGAAGGAAAACCACATAGACTGCCTACACATACCGTGTAGGCATTATAGCATTCGTGATAAACATTGAAGATGTTTAACTGTGCAGAAGGCCAAAGGCGCACATACCGTCAGCGCGTGGGAGGAAACCGGAACACTCGGAAGAACTCCACGCAGACAGCACAGAGATACAGTGTAGGAATGATAGCATGTGAATCAACATATTGCACATGTTTATGCTGTGCATTTCCATTGGAGCGTGGGGGGAAACCGGAGTACCCGGAGGAAACCCACGCAAACAGTATACCCATACTGTAAACATGTATAATATGTGCAATAAACATATTGAACATGTCTATACTGTGCAGAGAGCTGAAGCGCACATACCATGAGAGTGCGGGAGGACACCGGAGCCCCCGCCAACCCAGAGAGTATAATACATACATAAACTGTGAATGTATCTGGAGTCGTGCATAAACATATTTTGTACGTTTATATCATGTATGGCACTGAAACACAGCATTGGAACGTGGGGACAGCCACGCAGACACAGAGACCAATAACACATACATACACTGTGAATGTATGCAGTGTAGGAGGTATAGGATGAGTTAAATTATGGCGCAGAGGCGCATAATCTTCTCTGTATCATTCCAACCTGCTTGACTGTGCTGCCGAAGCAGCATGCAGGTAACAGGTAACCTCTGATCCTCAGACCGTGTGTCTGTCAGAGCTCAAATCATTCCCCAGGAAATGGCGGGAAATGTTACCTCAGGTATCACACATAAGGCTCACAGGGACTACAGACATAAATGAATAAAGTCCTCCCTCATCCATGCTGCTCTTGAGGCAGTGTGAGGAAAACAGTGAGGAAACTGTGTAAAAGAAAAGCTTGTCACAGCAATTCCAGCCTGAGAGTGTTTCTCACATCAATGAGATCACTTACAAGCACCCTGTCATTCACTGACACAGAACTGGAGTCTTCCTCACAAGGGAATGTTCTGTTCATAAACATTAAATATTCAGAGGTCGGGTCCTGAGCATAGTAGCTAGGCCCATATCTGACTCAGAGCACCCCTTCAGTAAAGATTTTTGGTGGGGGGGGAGGGGGCTTATAGCTCCTTTTGCTCGCACACCGCTTCCATTCTGACAGGAATGATTCCAGGACTGCTGACAACTGGTCCATAAGGACCGCAGGTGCAGGAAACATATGAACATGTTTAACTGTGCAGCACTGCCAGTTGCCCCAGGCAAGTGTGGAGAGCAGGTGTATCAGACTCCATAACGCCACCCTCTGAGACCTTATACACTATACAGTGAATATACAGTCCACCCACTGGCTACGCTGAGGGGATAACCGGGAGGACCCACCAACCCTTAAGGACAGCTCAGTCTGTGAGGAGATTGTGAGGGGATTGGCGCCGCCACCAGAAATAAATGCGCGGCGGCCACAAGAAAATGGCCACCGGCCGCAGCTATAACTGCGCCACTGGACGCCAAGATGGCCACCGAGCGCAAAATTCAAAGCTCTAATGCGCGCCAATGGCGCACGCAATAATCACCTCACACACCAGAAAAAACTGCAGACATGAGCGCCCAGCCAGGCCAGAGTGACCCCCAAGCACCCCACAGCACAGCACCAGTACAGGGTGCAGAGAGCAGCATAACAGGGGGGAGACAGGGAGAAACCCCCACACACAGAAACACAGCCAGCATGTACTCACCTGCAGTAGGAGAGACTAGGGCTGGGCGATTTTCCCCCCAAAAAAATCTGCGATTTTTTATAAAAAAACTCGATTTACGATTCGATTTTTTTTTATTATATTAATTAAAGTGCATCAACAAACCAAATTGCAAAGTCAGTGTGCAACAAACACACAATATAATCCAGCGCTCATGGAACATACATTATTAACTATTGAAAACCTCTTGAAACTCTGTGTGTGACTCCTCCTCCTCCTCCTCCTCCTCCTCCTCCTCCTCCTCCTCCTCCTCCTCCTCCCTCCTCCTCCTCCTCCTCCTCCTCCTCCTCCTCCTCCTCCTCCTCCTCCTCCTCCTCCTCCTCCTCCTCCTCCTCCTCCTCCTCCGCCTCCTCCTCCTCCTCCTCCTCCTCCTCCTCCTCCTCCTCCTCCTCCTCCTCCTCCTCCTCCTCCTCCTCCTCCTCCTCCTCCTCCTCCTCCTCCTCCTCCTCCTCCTCCTCCTCCTCCTCCTCCTCCTCCTCCTCCTCCTCCTCCTCCTCCTCCTCCTCCTCCTCCTCCTCCTCCTCCTCCTCCTCCTCCTCCTCCTCCTCCTCCTCCTCCTCCTCCTCCTCCTCCTCCTCCTCCTCCTCCTCCTCCTCCTCCCTCCTCCTCCTCCTCCTCCTCCTCCTCCTCCTCCTCCTCCTCCTCCTCCTCCTCCTCCTCCTCCTCCTCCTCCTCCTCCTCCTCCTCCTCCTCCTCCTCCTCCTCCTCCTCCTCCTCCTCCTCCTCCTCCTCCTCCTCCTCCTCCTCCTCCTCCTCCTCCTCCTCCTCCTCCTCCTCCTCCTCCTCCTCCTCCTCCTCCTCCTCCTCCTCCTCCTCCTCCTCCTCCTCCTCCTCCTCCTCCTCCTCCTCCTCCTCCTCCTCCTCCTCCTCCTCCTCCTCCTCCTCCTCCTCCTCCTCCTCCTCCTCCTCCTCCTCCTCCTCCTCCTCCTCCTCCTCCTCCTCCTCCTCCTCCTCCTCCTCCTCCTCCTCCTCCTCCTCCTCCTCCTCCTCCTCCTCCTCCTCCTCCTCCTCCTCCTCCTCCTCCTCCTCCTCCTCCTCCTCCTCCTCCTCCTCCTCCTCCTCCTCCTCCTCCTCCTCCTCCTCCTCCTCTCCTCCTCCTCCTCCTCCTCCTCCTCCTCCTCCTCCTCCTCCTCCTCCTCCTCTCCTCCTCCTCCTCCTCCTCCTCCTCCTCCTCCTCCTCCTCCTCCTCCTCCTCCTCCTCCTCCCTCCTCCTCCTCCTCCTCCTCCTCCTCCTCCTCCTCCTCCTCCTCCTCCTCCTCCTCCTCCTCCTCCTCCTCCTCCTCCTCCTCCTCCTCCTCCTCCTCCTCCTCCTCCTCCTCCTCCTCCTCCTCCTCCTCCTCCTCCTCCTCCTCCTCCTCCTCCTCCTCCTCCTCCTCCTCCTCCTCCTCCTCCTCCTCCTCCTCCTCCTCCTCCTCCTCCTCCTCCTCCTCCTCCTCCTCCTCCTCCTCCTCCTCCTCCTCCTCCTCCTCCTCCTCCTCCTCCTCCTCCTCCTCCTCCTCCTCCTCCCTCCTCCTCCTCCTCCCGTGCCTCACTGTGCCCGTGCCTCACTGTGCCCCGTGCCTCACTGTGCCCGTGCCTCACTGTGCCCGTGCCTCACTGTGCCCGTGCCTCACTGTGCCCGTGCCTCACTGTGCCCCGTGCCTGATGCAGATTTTCATGGTATACAGATTTTACTGCTACACCGGTGGCCATTCCAGTATTCAAAAGCCGCGCCTCCTTCTCGTCTGTGATAGGCAGAACACTCAATTTCCCAGCATTCAGTGTTCCGCCTATCATGGTCATCCTCATAACACAGACGAGGATGAGAGGATGTCCGTGATAGGCTGAATACTGCCTGCTGTGAAATTGAGTGTTCCGCCTATCACAGACGACGAGGACTCGGGAGGCGCGGCTTTTGAACACTGCAATGGCCGCCGTCTGTCTGCATGACACGCTGATCAGGTAGGCAGACGGCGGCTGCAGCGAGTAGATGTAATTGGGGTAACACTGCCCAGTGCCATTCCGGATACACCCCCTGCAGTCCTGCTACAGAAACTTTGAAGGGAAGGAAAAAAAAAAAAATTAAAAAAAAAAAACACCATCTAAAAAATCGATTTTCTTCAAAACTGAATCGATTTGAGCTCAAAACTCGATTCAAGATTAAAATCGATTTTTTTCCCAGCCCTAGGAGAGACTACTTACCCGTCCCTTTCAGGGACCCACTGGCTTGTTTCAGACAGACCTATCACAGAGTCGTACTGCGTAGCTGTCGGCCCGGTCCACCGCGAGAGATACAGTCAGTCAAGTACTGTTCAATCTTGAGAGGACCGCGGGAGCATGAAAGCAACCCGGCCACCCCTGGAGTCATGGGGTAGGTCGTGAACTGAGTCTCACGCACACAAGGCGAGGATCAGCACGCTCGATGGTCGGACAGGGAAGACTACGAGGATACCAGTGTACCCAACCTGTTGCCCAGCCGACAGTTGATTGAAGGTCTCAAAAATAAAATAATAAAATTCCCAAAGGAATAAAATTTAAAAGTATAATCTTCCAGGAGACTGGCTCCTGAGAGAGCCACGTCTTCTCCTTCTGCTAGGCAGAAAAAAACTGAGGTCTGCTAGCTGCAGGTGGGAGGGTAATGTCCGGAGGGACCGCCCCCCTGGGTGGGGCTGTTCAGCTCTGGTTTGTT
>CM055118.1:98738098-98777939 GCA_029206835.1 Rana muscosa | reverse complement strand
GGATACACCCCCTGCAGTCCTGCTACAGAAACTTTGAAGGGAAGGAAAAAAAAAAATAAATAAAAAAAAAAAAACACCATCTAAAAAATCGATTTTCTTCCCAGCCCTAGGAGAGACTACTTACCCGTCCCTTTCAGGGACCCACTGGCTTGTTTCAGACAGACCTATCACAGAGTCGTACTGCGTAGCTGTCGGCCCGGTCCACCGCGAGAGATACAGTCAGTCAAGTACTGTTCAATCTTGAGAGGACCGCGGGAGCATGAAAGCAACCCGGCCACCCCTGGAGTCATGGGGTAGGTCGTGAACTGAGTCTCACGCACACAAGGCGAGGATCAGCACGCTCGATGGTCGGACAGGGAAGACTACGAGGATACCAGTGTACCCAACCTGTTGCCCAGCCGACAGTTGATTGAAGGTCTCAAAAATAAAATAATAAAATTCCCAAAGGAATAAAATTTAAAAGTATAATCTTCCAGGAGACTGGCTCCTGAGAGAGCCACGTCTTCTCCTTCTGCTAGGCAGAAAAAAACTGAGGTCTGCTAGCTGCAGGTGGGAGGGTAATGTCCGGAGGGACCGCCCCCCTGGGTGGGGCTGTTCAGCTCTGGTTTGTTCTAGAATGTTTTAACATCTAACATTCTGCCTAGATCTTCTCCTGCGAGCAGGGACATATACCCACACGTTTACAGTATCCAGCTGTGTCAGTCCATGGACGATAAGAGAAAAAATGTTTTTCTTATTTATTTTTATAATATAAAATTGTGTTTTAAAAAAAAAAAAAATGTTTTTGATCACTTTTATTGCTGTCACAAGGAATGTAAACATCCCTTGTGACAGTAATAGGTGGTGACAGGTACTCTTTATGGAGGGATCGGGTGTCTAAAAGACCCTCCAATCCCTCTTTTGCACTTCAAAGTATTCAGATCGCCGAAAAGGGCGATTCTGAATACTGTGTATTTTTTTTAAAACCGGCGCCATTGCCAGCCGAGTAAACAGGAAGTGACGTTGTGACGTCCCTTTCGTGTTTACATTGAAGAGACTGGATCGAAGCTGTTCGCGGCTTTGTTTCAGTCTCTCTCTAGGCACTGGAGGCGGCGGATCGTAGATCGGGTCTCCCGGTGGGACGGGAGGCCCCCTGTAAGAGCGGCAGAGACAGCGGATGTCCCCTCCCGCTCCTCCGGGATAACAACCGAGCGGCTTTTAGTCGCATCGGTTGTTATCCTTGGAAAGCCAATCACCGCCTCTAAAAAATGATACCGGGATGATGCCTGCAGCTGCGGGCATCATCCCGGTATAACCCCCGAAAGCTGAGGCCGCATATGTGCGTACGCTCGGCGGGAAAGGGTTAAAATATTTCATCTTTTTAAAGTGGATGTAATCCCTAATAAATAACTTCTGTTCTGCAGGAGAACATAATAAATGCACATTTTTTTTCCTGCAAAAATATGTTTATTCATTTATAATTTTTTTCTATAAAAAAGGTAAAACTCATCCTTTAACCATTTCTAATCTTTATACTACTAGTATTAGTAAATGGATAATGGATAGAATGGTGCATTATATTTATTTGTTTAATGTTACTTCGGTTGTTTTGTGGTACAGGCAAAAACTACATACATCCCACGAGTCTTCATTGGCCATTTTTCTTCCTTCGTCTGAAAGAGGAGCTTTCTCAGCTAAGCACACCCTCATGCCTGAGCTAAGGGCAGAAGGACGCCAGGAAGTAAATGCTACATGAATCATCTGCCCTTACTCAAGATGGCTGTGGTTAGAAATGCTAAGGCGTGTTTTTAAGAGCAATTTTCCAAATTAAGCATGGAGACATGAATGGGTGAAAGAGTTTTCTGTGAATATTAAAAATAACTACTTTTTTTTAGTTTGTGGTGCTCAGAAACAGTTAAGGTGGCTGTAACCCCTCATATATACCCAGTAAAGCCTTAGGTGATACACAGATGAAACAAATCCTGCTACATAGGTTTTACTTGTTTATCTGCAGTTGTCTCTTGTCTACACCCCTTCAAAAAGGCAGATTGGGTTAAAAATCTTTTTTCATATGTCAGGAACACAGAGGAGTGGGTGGAGAGACTGCAGTACCAGTCTGTGAAAGCTGATTGGAGAAAAGGAACACACTCCCCTCCACACAGCAGAGCTGTGTCCTGAATAAACAAGCTGTCTGCTGAGCTCTCCTCTCCCTCCCTCCCGACACAAATTTCATATGTCGGAAAACTTCTCAGAAATAACTCATGCTGATAACAGAGGAACCACCAGAGAGAAATGACTCAGACCCCTTTCACACTGAGCCGTGGCCGCGTTCCCCATTTTAGAAAAAAAAAAAAAAAAAGAAATGGCTGCACATCCAAAGTTTCCAAAAGTGCCTTTTATTTCAGACGGTCAAAATACACCAGGGACACCAGGTGTTAGTCACGTAGACGCGTTTCACACATCTGATCTGTGCTTAATCATGATCAAGCACAGATCAGATGTGTGAAGCGCGAATACATGACTAACACCTGGTGTCCCTGGTGTATTTTGACCGTCTGCAATAAAAGGCGCTTTTGGAAACTTTGGATGTGGAGCCATTTCTTATTTTCTCAAGTTTTTATGGAGGCGGGCCGGGGCTAGCACTCCTACTTGGTTCCAAATAATGTATTGCACACACCTGGAGCAGAAGATTTCTCTTCTTTTGATTTAGTTGCTCGTTTTAGCGACACTTTAACGCTGTTTAAGCGGCGCTTTTTGGCAGCTGGCGGGGCGCTATTAACCCCAAAGAAGGGGTTAAAAACTCCTGTGTTGCTGCGCTTCCGAAGAGTTGCCTATTCATTCCAATGACCAGGGCGTTTTGGGAGTGCTAAATACAGCGCTCCCAACCCCACCCCAAAGATGCTGCTTGCAGGACTTTTCTAAACGTCCCGGAAGCGCACCGCCCCATTGTGAAAAGTCCCACTTAAATGAATGGGAGCCGGTTTTCAGGTGCTTAGCAAAGCCTATTTCTAGCGCTAAAGCCCCTGAAAACGGCCCCTGTGTGAAAGGGGTCTTAGAGCTTTGGAGAGAGATAAGTAAACACTACAGATATATGTGCTTTGCTCAAATTCCATGACTGAGGTTTACAACCACTTTAAACATTTATTTTCCCGATACCACAGTCACCATTGATAAATCTGTATATTTCATCATTCTCCAGGGAAAATAAGTTTCATTTTTGTAGTAGTTCCTTGGAACTAAAAATTTTGCTGTCCTTCTCTGAACTCTCTCCAATTCAAGGACATTCTTCTTAAAAGTGATTGTTTTTCTATAAAATAATAAAAAAAAAAAAAAAAAAAAAACTTTCCAAACAAGACAACATGTTATACTTACCTGCTCTGTTGCAGTGGATTTGCACAGAGCAGACCAGATCCTCCTCTTCTCGGGTCCCTCTTATGTGCTCCTGGGCCCTCCCTCCTGTCGAGTAGCCCCCACAGCAAGAAACTTGCTGTAGTTCTGTGTGTCCATTCAGACACGGAGCTGTGGTTCTGCCCCACCCCTTCTCTCTCCTGTTTGTCTAAATGACTTTAATGGACAGCAGCGGGAATCAATGGAGCCGCTGCTGTGTTTCAGACAGACAATCAGGAGGGAGTGACCTGAAAGGCTAAGAAACTCGTGGACATTGCTGGACAGAGATGGGGCTCTGGTAAGTATTAGGGGGCCCGAGGGGGGCTGCTGCACATAGAATACATTAAGATAAAAAACCTTCTGACTTTACAACCCCTTTAAGTATTGGTGACCAAAACTGAACAGCATACTCAAGAAGAGGTCAGTGTTTTGTGAAGTGGTAGAATTAGAGCCCATTCACACAGGGGCGGCACGACTCGTGCCGCGACTGTGCTGGGCGATCTCCTCTCCACACGACTTCAAAGCAGACTTCCAAAATGACTTCTGTATTGAAGTCAATGGAAGTTGCCTTGAAGTCGTCTTGAAGTAGTACAGGAACCTTTTTCTAAGTCGGAGCGACTTCAGTCGCTCCGTTTAGAACGGTTCCATTGTACAGAATGGGACGCGACTCGTCAGGCGGGTGAGACGCCTGACGAGTCGCCCCTGTGTGAATGGAGTCTTACTGTTTTATCTCTTGAGTAAATACACTTTCAATTGCATGCTAAGAGTCTGCTAGCCTACCTAGATACAGCGAGGCATTGCATGCTATTGCCGAGTCCGTAGTCCACAAAGACCCAAGATCTTGTTCCAACCTTCCAGCTTCTTCCCCTAGTTAGTAACTTACATGTTTTTTTTTTTTTTTTAACTCCCAGGTGCATTACTTTACATTTTTCAATATTAAAAGACAAATATGGCCTAAGCTTTTTTGGTCATAACTCACTTCAGAGTGCACTTACTACTGCACTCCTGCGACCCAGAATCAGCAGACAGCGGGCTAAAGTCCACTGTCGTTTAATGCCATACAGCCACTCCAAGCTCTGGAAGGATCCCAACCATATTGTTGGAATCCACCCTGATGCCTGATCAGCAGCTGGTTCAGCCTCTCATCCCGATGCTGGGAGCTGGAGCCAGCAGCTTTCTCCCCAGCCCAGTGCTCCAGTGAGCACTGGAGGGGCAGAGCAGAGAGCGGTAACAAAGTCACCACTCTCTGCTCCGGGAAGACCGAGAACTGAGCGGTCAGAAATCATGTGATCACCCAGTTCTCCCCTGCGGGGGACAGCTAAAGCATGAGACTGATGCTGCAGCATATGAAGTATAAACGTTAGGTTTTTTTTCTCCTTTAAACCTCATCTGCCATAAAAATGCCCACCCCTCTATTTTATTGAGGTCCAAATGCAAAGTTGCTAAATCCTGCAGTGAAGTTATTGACCTGTTTAGCTTTGTATAATCAGCAAACACAAAAGGTTGAGCTATTTATTTCAAACTCTATATCATAGGGCTTACCACTCACTCACAACCCCACACCATTTAGAAAATTAGCCATTTCTCTTTACTCTCTGAACACATCCCTGTAACCAGCTTTCTATCCATGCACATATAATTTTTTTCAATGCCATACATTCAATGCATATACTATTACACAAATGTGGATCCGCATAGTTCAATTTAAAGGACTACTGTAATCTGTTTTCAGAAAAAAAAATTAAAAAAAATGTTGAACTGTTTTCCAATAATGAGAGCAGTGCTTAGGAGGATGACATCTATTCAGCATGGGGGGGGGGGGGGGTAGGTTTACTCCTTGTTGCTTTAAGCATTTAACAGCAGTAAATCTGGTTGTACTTGTTCATTTCTGGAAATTGCCCAGCTTAATATAGTTTAAGGTTAGCACTGACCTATTGACTTAATGAATCGGGTTACCTTTAGAGGTCGACCGATATATCGGCCGATATTTGGCCATTTTGGAGAAATCTGCATCGGACGATTATTATCCAAATTAGGCCGATATAACACTGACGCACCTCTGCCAGCAGAGTGTGAAGAATCCTTCTCCCTTCTCCACACTGTTGGCAGAGCAGCGCCGCGGTGTGTGAAACTGTAGGGATAGAGAGGGGAGCGGTCACAATTGAGGTTATAAGGTGGGGGGTGTGCGGGGCCCAGCTATCCAACACCTGCCAATGGGATGGGATCTGGGCAGGCCGCTACGTGTATGTGGCCCCGCCCCTTTCTTAAACAGCCCAATCATTGGCTGGATAGCTGCTGGGTCCCGCCCACCCCCGACATCACGCTGAATTTATCAGCTCTTTTCTCCATACAGTTTCACACACCGTGGCGCTGCAGAGAGCATTCAGTTTCACAGTTACACTATCGGCTGTGAAACCTGACAGTGCCATCCATTGCCATCTGCCAATGCCAACCAGTGCCACCTGCCAAAAATAAATATCGGCCTAAAATATCGGCAGGCAAAAATCGGCATCATATATCGGCCAACGGCCGCCCCGATTTCTAAATATCGGCATTGGCCAGAGAAAAACCCATATCGGTCGACCTCTAGTTACCTTTCCTACGGACATCTCAGATCAAGCAACTGTTTAATTCTCATGACTGTAATGCACTCTGCATATCTGTGTAAGTGATTGCACAATGGAAAATAAAGGGAACTCAAGACCGGCATTCATACTGTATACCAATGCAGAATAGTTTTCCGACCAAAAAATAAATAAAATAAATCATGCTTTGTGAGTTCAAGCCAATTTAAACCATCGCCCAGATTATTCTTGCACAATCTAAAGACCACATATGCAGATTCGACATATTGTAGGAGGAATTCAATTGTAGCTGACTGTACACTTCCTGGTCAGCTTGGTAGGTTAAAGTTTTCAGAAGTACGATATTGGAAAAAAAAAACCCTTTACAAATTTGATTTTGAAATCTAGGATACTTCACAAAATTATGCCATAAATTTACATTTACTAATCTGTCTGAGATATTAACACCACTACCCCAAGAGTCATCTCTGCTCATCCCGACATCCCACTAATCAGCCTCCTCACCTTTTTCTGTATGCACTCCCCTTCTCTTGTACATACTCCATTCTGTCACTTATCACCTCTCCCCTCCTATACTAGTCCCGCACCGCCAGGAATCACCCCTCCTCCCCTGTACTCATGCCATCACCCCACTAATGACCTCTCCTCCCCTGTACTCATGCCATCACCCCAATAATCACCTCTCCTCCCCTGTACCCATGCCATCACCCCACTAATCACCTCTCTTCCCCTGTACTCATGCCATCACCCCTCCTACCCTTTACCAAAGGCCCTCACCCCACCAATAACTCCTCTTCTCCTGCACTCAAGCTGTCACCCCACTGATCAGGTTTTCACGTCTGTACACACACACACACACACACACACACCAACATCCCAGTAAATACTCCACTCTTCCTGTATGCAAATTGTTACCCCACCAATTCCCCCTCTCCTCCAAGACTCACACTGTCACCCAACAAATCATTTCTCCCCTCCTGTTCTCACACATCACCCCAGGACCGTTCTCACACTGTCACTCTACTAATCAACCCACTGCAGCTGTTTTCACAAAATCACTCCACTGATCAACCCTCCTCTGCCTGAATTTACAACATCACCCCTCTAATCACCCCGCTGCTCCTATACTCACACTGCCACCCCCCCCCTACTTATATTATTACCGCCCTATCACCACTCCTCATCTGGACTCACTTTGTTGCCCCACTATAATTACTCCTTTCTGCACACTGACACCCCACTAATCACCTCTCCCATGCTTTACTCATAACAATAGCCCACATATCGACCCCTATAATCCTGTACTAAGTCTATCGTCTCCCCACTAATCAACCACCATAATCCTGTATTCAGTCCATCGTCACCCCACTAATCAACCACCATAATCCTGTATTACACTGTCACCACCCCACTAATCACTTTTCCTGTTCTCACGCTGCCACCCATCTCATTCTGTTCTCATACTATCACCCTGCTAATCCGCCCTCCTGTTCTCACAATGACACCCCAATAATCACCCCTCCTGAAGCTATCGCCACAAACTAACCTCTCATCCTGAGCTCACACCTCTCATCATCCTCTTCCTCCTGTGTGTATACCCCAATCTTCCTCTCATCATACTTGCCCCTCTCCTCCTGATCTCACCCCATCACTCTTCCTCCTGTGTGCATACCCCCCTCCCAGCACACATCACTCCTCCTAAAGCGGGGTATCTGATCTAGCTGATGCCACCATCACTTGCTGGCAACTACAAAACTTGAATAAACACTGACCCCAAGATATTCCTGGTAATATTCGTTTATAAACCTCGTATAATATAGATACATAGAAAAAAAAAAAGAGATGCAAGCATTAAAATCAGTGACTTACTGTGCAGCTGTTCACCATTCAAACCCCCAGTAACATCACCATGGTGACACAAGCCGGGCCTGTTCCTGCAAATCTGCTAAGTGAGTCAGATGCCAACTCGTGCCCTGTGCACAGGGTACATCCAGCTGTCAGCTCCTCCTCTACTGACGGCACTCCACTGTCCCCTCCTTCCTGTCCCCAAGGTGTCCGGGCCACACCAACACTTACAGCCTGATCCTCCCCGATCTTCTCTTCTCTTCTCTTCCTCCTCAATCCATCCCAGACACACACACCAGTCACGTGATCCCCCGATCAGCTGACCATCTCACCACAACACAAGCGAGGATTTATTTTTTATTTTTTTATCCGGTTTCTTAACCACTTGAATAAAACTTTATTGTTCCAGGAACATTATTGATAAGAACAACCATGTCTTCCTGTGCTAGTCTGCTCACTGAGGAATGTGTGATAATAATCCTTCTGTGGTGTGGGCGGATGTACTGAGCCTTCTCTAGTCACTGAGGACTGAAAGAGTTCAGAAATTTTCTGTGAAGGTTCCCATGTATCGAAATAGTTTCTTCAGAAATGTGCATGAAAATGTTAAAAAAAAAAGTTCATTACCTTCCATTGGTGAGCATTTTTATGTGAGTTATCATTCATTTTAAAGTGGAAGTAAACCCTTTTTTGGCACTTGTACCTACAGGTAAACCTATAATAAGAATGGCTTACATCATCGCGGCGTGGCCAATCAGGTGCCAGGAGGACGCAAACCGAGAAGAAAGATTGGGTGAAGATGGAAGCACCTGTCAGTGGTGACAGTGCGGCGCAAGTGGGTTCGTTCTAAGCCAAGTACACTATATATTGTCAAAAGTATTGGGATGTCTGCCTTTATACACACATGAACTTTAATGGCATCCCAGTCTTAGTTCATTAGGTTCAATATTGAGTTGGTCCACCTTTGCAGCTATAACAGCTTCAACTCTTCTGGGAAAGCTGTCCACAAGGTTTAGAAGTGTGTCTATGGGAATGTTTGACCATTCTTCCAGAAGTTCATTTGTGAGGTCAGGCACTGATGTCGAACGAGAAAGCCTGGCTTGCAGTCTCCACTCTAATTCATCCCACAGGTGTTCTATTGGGTTAAGGTCAGGACTCTGTTCAGGCCAGTCAAGTTCCTCCACGTCTTTATGGACCTTGCTTTGTGCACTGGTGCGCAGTCATGTAGGAACAGGGAGGGCCAACCCCAAACTGTTCCCACAAAGTTGAGAGCATGAAATTGTCCAAAATGTCTTGGCATGCTGACGCCTTAAAGCGGTTGTATGCCCAAAAAAAAATCTGTAAGGCAAAGGCATAATGAGCTAGTATGAACCGCATTCTAGCTCATTATGAAATACTTACCTTAGAACGAAGCCCCCACAGGGCCGCCCGGTCACCGCTGAGGGAGCTGACATGTTCCCTCAGCGTTTCTTCCAGGTTTGCGGCTCCGGCGCTGTGAGTGGCCAGAGTCACGGATAAGTCACTCCCGTGCATGTGCGCGGGAGCCCTCCGTTCCGGCACGATACGCCGGACCTTCACTGCGCATGCACCACTGATGTCAGCGGCTGCATGCAAGATGAATATCTCCCAAACCGTACAGGTTTAGGAGATGTTCACTTTACCTACAGGTAAGCCTTACCTGTAGGTAAAAATGACCAAGCGGAAAATACAACGGCTTTAAGAGTTCCCTTCACTGGAACTAAGGGGCCAGGCCCAACCCCTGGAAAACAACCCTACTTCATCTCCAATAAATGATTTGGGCTAGTGCACAAAGCAAGGCCCATGAAGACATGGATGAGTGAGTTTGGGGTGGAGGAACTTGACTGGCCTGCACAGAGTCCTGACTTAAACCCGATAGAACACCTTTGAGATGAATTAGAGCGGAGACTGCGAGCCAGGCCTTCTCGTCCAACATCAGTGCCTGACCTCACAAATGCGCTTGTGGAAGAATAGTCGAACATTCCCATAGACACACTCCTAAACCTTGTGGATAGCCTTCCCAGAAGAGTTAAAGCTGTTATAGCCAACTCAATATTGAACCCTACGGATTAAGACTGGGATGTCAATAAAGTGGATGTAAACCCCATTCATGAAATTTGATCCGGGCACATATATCTGTAGTGTTTACTTTCCTCTCTCCAAAGCCCTGTGTCTTTCTGCTGCTACGTTCTTCTGTTATCAGCGTGATAACTTCTGACAAGTTCTCAGACAAAGGAGATAAAAGCAGCTGGAAATTGGTATAAATAGATTAGCAGAGAGCTGGTCTATTCACAGCACAGCTCTGCAAGTTTCTTCGGTCCTCTGCCTATGTGGAGGGGGTGTTTGCCTTTCCTCCAATAAGCTCTCACACAGTGTATGCCCAGACTCCCCTCCCACTGCTGAAACAGGAAGAAACATTTGTAACACAATGTGCACGTTCTAAAGAGTCTAGAAAGCTGAAGACAGCAGATATACATGTAAAACTTATGTAGGGAGATTTGTTTTATCTCTGTGTATCATCTGAGGCTGTTCACTTCACTGGGTATATGTGAGGATTTACATCCACTTTAAAGTTCATGTGCCTGTAAAGGTAGGCGCCCCGATACTTTTGGTAATATAGTGTATTTCATAATGTGCTAGTATGCGATACATATGCCTTTACCTTGCAGGGTTTAAAAAAAAAATATGGTGCGGTTTACTACCGCTTTAACCACTTGACCCCCCGGCAAATTCTGACATTTTTCTCATACATGTAAAATTCGGAATTTCTTTGCTAAAAAAATTACTTGGAACCCCCAAACATTGTATAGTTTTTAGCAGTGGCCCCAGAGAATAAAATGGTTGGTGTACCAATTGTTTTTATGTCAAACGATATTTGCACAGCAGTTTTTCAAATGCAATTTTTTTTTAAAACATACACTTTAATGAATTTTATTGCACATAAACAATATAATACCCAAATTTTTGGTAAAATATAAAAGATGATGTTACGCCGAAATAGATAATGAACATCTTATGCTTTAAAATTGTGCATACCCTTTGAAAGGCGACAAACTGCGGTACATTAAATTATCCATTAGCGACGCTTTAAAAAAAAGCCTTTAAAGGTTATCAGTTTAGAGTTGGACAGGAGGGCTGACATTAGAATTATTGCTCTTGTGCTTGCTCACACGTGTATTTACATTTGCATGTGGGACCTACAGTGAGGGAAAAATGTATTTGATCCCCTGCTGATTTTGTACATTTGCCCACTGACAAAGAAATTATTAGTCTTTAATTTTAGTGGTAGGTTTATTCTACCAATGAGAGACAGAATAACAACAAAAATATCCAGAAAAACGCAATTTAAAAAAGTTCTAAATTGAGTTGCATTTTAATGAGTGAAATAAGTATTTGACCCCTTCACAAAATATGACTTAGTACCTGGTGGCAAAACCCTTGTTGGCAATCACAGAGGTCAGATGTTTCTGGCCACCAAGTTTGCACACATTTTAGGAGGGACATAAGAAGAATGTGATCTGACAACACCACCATAATCGTCCATCCCTATAGTATATATAGTATACATACAGTACAAACAAAAATTCTGGTCATGGGACTTTTACCACTTAAAGGCTAAGTTCACTTTTTTTTTCTTCTAAATTCCATTTCCCCTATGCACCATTATAGCATTCATGTACTTTTTTTTTTGCAAAAATATCAAAGCTTTCTATAAAATCTACAGACACGTACTTTACTGTCCTCCATCCATGATTCCAAACGTATCTATCGCTTCTGTCTTACGGCCTTACAGACTGTAGATCAGGGATATGCAATTAGCGGACCTCCAGCTGTTGCAAAACTACAAGTCCCATCATGCCTCTGCCTCTGGGTGTCATGCTTGTGGCTGTCAGAGTCTTGCTATGCCTCATGGGACTTGTAGTTCTGCAACAGCTGGAGGTCCGCTAATTGCTCATCCCTGCTGTAGATCATGACACAGGAAGGAGTTGACCAGCTGACCTCATTAGCACACACACACCCTGCATCATCCACCCCAGCTGCACTTTCTTTAAATGAAATGCAATCAATCAGTGATCACCCTTCTCACTAAATACACAATATATAATCAGATTGCATAGTGTATGGCCATCTTTATACAAGTACATAGGCGGGAGTGGACAGAAACACTCAGCAGTCAATCCCCATTCACATCTCTGTATAGCTGAAACTCGCATTCCCACATGCGTTGAACATTTTCACTCATCACACATATGGCAGCCCATCCACCTGAATGGGCTGCCCTACACACAGCAATCGCCCCAAAGAAGCTTCAGAACTATTTTTTAGAGCGGAGCTTGGTGCGTTTTATACTGTGATTTCTCTTTTCGTCCATGGATGGACACAGCTCCTTAAATCTTGACATGTGGGTTATGTTCCTGTTCATAGGAGAGGACTAGGCAGAACATGTTAGTTATCATAAAACATGTAACTTTAACAGAGTTGAACAGCCCCGCCCAGGGGACGGTCCCTCCGTACATAACCCTCCACCCTGCAGTCAGCAGCCTCAGTTTTTTTCTGCCTAGCAGAGGAGAAGGACGTGGCTCCCTTTGGGCCCAGAGTCCTGAAGAATTTTTTTATTTTATTTTTATTTTTTTGTGATATCTTCTATCAACTGCCGGCTGGGCGACAGGCTGGATATTATAGATCCTTGTAGTCTTCCCAGTTCCGGCCATCAAGCATGCCAGTCCTTAGCTTCGCGCTGGTTCTGCCACGACGTACCCCATGGCTCCAGGGGTTGCCGGTGAGCACATGCTTCGGGGTCCACATATGACTGGGCTGCTTGCTGTCTCACTCACAGTGGTCCGGGCCGACAGCTACTCCGTACCATCGGTTGTGGGTCTGTCAGGGACGCGCCAGCATGTCCTCGCAAGGACGGGTAAGTACGGTTCCTCCTGTCTTGGCAGGATGGAACAGCTGGACATTCCCAGGATTAAGGGGTTCTCCTGTCCTCCCTTTCCCCTTCTGCCCTAGGGCCTGCTGCGACCGGGGTGTACCTGTGGGGGGGCTCCGAGTCCCTGTGGGGGACCGTGGGGCGCCGGGGTCCGCTTTCTGTGAGGGGGGGGTTTGTCTCCTGGGAAGTCTCTGCAGGCCTTCTCGCCCACATCCCGGGGCTCGGGTGTCATTTTTTGAGGCGCTGATGCCATTTTTAGTGTGCTTTTTTCTATGTTAAAATTTCCATTGGCCATTTTGCCGTGGCCGCGCTGTGGTGCAGGTCGGTATTGCGGGCAGCCATTTTCTTGTGGTCCGCGCCCTTTTTATCTGAGGCGTCTGGCGGCCATTTTGGAGTGGGTTTGTCCTCTAGCACTGGCTTTCTGAATGGCGCACAGTTCATTCTCCTCACAGTTTTTTCCTCACACACGCGCTGTGTATACAAGGCGGGCAACAGTGCTGAGCAGTCTCCCTCTGGGTGGTGAGTCCCCTGGGTTACCCCCCCGTCAGTGCAGCTTGGAGGGTGGATTCTTAAAGCGGAGCTCCACCCGCAATTTTTTTTTTTTTTTTAAAGTCAGCAGCTACAAACACTGTAGCTGCTGACTTTTAATAAGGACACTTACCTGTCCTACTCGCCCGCGATGATGGCCCCCCCGATGCCGATCCCTCGATGATTACAGGTCCCGTGCCGCCATCCTCACTAAGCGAAACAGGCAGTGAAGCCTTACGGCTTCACTGCCCATTTCCTACTGCGCATGCGCGAGTCTCGCGCCGATTTGTGAATGGGCGGCTGCTCTCTGTGATTACTCACAGTTCCCAGAAGGCAGCGCGCCCATTCACCTGAAGACACCACGAGTGGGAAGGATGAAGAAGATCCACCTCGGATAAGGAAGAGGCAGAAATTAGGGACTTCCGCATAGCAACCGGTATTTTATTTTATTTTTTTCAAATTTTTTGCTGCATTTTCGTGTATTTTTTATTTTTTTTCAGGGTGGAACTCCGCTTAACCACTTAACGACCGCCCACTGTAAATATACGTCGGCAGAATGGCACCGACAGGCACAATCACGTATATCTACGTGATTGCCTTTGTATAGTTGGGGGGTCCGATCGGACCCCCCTTCTATACAGTGAGCGGTCGTTAATTGTTGGGGAGCGATCCGAGATGAGGGGACGGCCGTTCGATTCCGGCCACCCCCTCGCGATCGCTCCCAGCGAATGAGAAAGCTTCCTCTGCTGTGTAATGTTTACACAGGCAGAGGAAGTGATGTCATCTCTCATGCGGCGCTTACATATACCGAGCGCCGTACAAGAGAAGACATCAGGTCAGTGCACAAAACACTACACTGACACCAGGACACATATGCACATAAATCGCCCCCCCCCAGACACCCCCAGATCACCCCCCAGCCCCCAGTCACAGTGTCACTGATTGCAGTGACCATTTATTTACTGATCACTGCAATCAGTGACATTTGTGACCGTAAAAGTGTCACTACATTTAGTTTTAGGTCCAGTGTAGCCCCCTAACCCCCCCTAATAAAGGTTTAACCCCCTGATCACCCCCCAGATTACCCTTTCACCCCCTAGCACCGCCATCACTAAGCGATCGTTTTTCTGATCGCTGTCTTATTGTCGGTGATGCCGATCGGTAGCCAGTTTTTTTTTTAGGTTCGCCGCAGGTTTTTATAGCGTCAGGTACCCCCATATATTACCTAATAAAGGTTTAACCCCCTTGATCGCCCCCCAGGTAACCCTTTCACCCCCTATCACCACTGTCGCTAAACAATCGTTTTTCTGATCGCTGTCTTATTGTCAGTGATGCCGATAGGTAGCCAGTTATTTTTTTTAGGTTCGCCGCAGGTTTTTATAGCGTCAGGTAGCCCCATATATTACCTAATAAAGGTTTAACCCCCTTGATCACCCCCCAGGTAACCCTTTCACCCCCTATCACCACTGTCGCTAAGCGATCGTTTTTCTGATCGCTGTCCTATTGTCGGTGATGCCGATAGGTAGCCAGTTATTTTTTTTAGGTTCGCCGCAGGTTTTTATAGCGTCAGGTACCCCCATATATTACCTAATAAAGGTTTAACCCCCTTGATTGCCCCCCAGGTAACCCTTTCACCCCCTATCACCACTGTCGCTAAGCGATCGTTTTTCTGATCGCTGTCTTATTGTCGGTGATGCCGATAGGTAGCCAGTTATTTTTTTTAGGTTCGCCGCAGGTTTTTATAGCGTCGGGTACCCCCATATATTACCTAATAAAGGTTTAACCCCTTGATTGCCCCCCCAGGTAACCCTTTCACCCCCTTTTGCCAGTGTCACTAAGCGATCGTTTTTCTAAACGCTGTATTAGTTATGCTGGTGCCGAGAGATAGCCAGTTATTTTTTTTAGGTTCGCCGCAGGTTTTTATAGCGTCAGGTACCCCCATATATTATCTAAAAAAGGTTTTAACCCCCTAATTGCCCCTAGTTAACCCTGCGTCACACCCCAGGCAGCGTCAGGTTAGTGCCAGTAATGCCAACACCCACGCGTGAAGCATACACCTCCCTTAGTGGTATAGTATCTGAACAGATCAATATCTGATCTGATCAGATCTATACTAGCGTCCCCAGCAGTTTAGGGTTCCCAAAAACGCAGTGTTAGCGGGATCAGCCCAGATACCTGCTAGCACCTGCGTTTTGCCCCTCCGTCCAGCCCAGGCCACCAAAGTGCAGTATCGATCGATCACTGTCACTTGCAAAACACAACACGCATAACTGCAGCGTTCGCAGAGACAGGCCTGATCCCTGCAACTCCAGTGCTGTAGGAGGTGATTTCACCACCACAGTTTAAAAAAAAAAGCATATATGCCGAAGCATTGGGGCAGCAGGAGCGGAGGAGCGATTTTGCTACTAATGCCGCGTACATACGGTCGAAATTTCGACGGAGGCTTGCCCGTGGAAAAGTCTGACCATGTGTGTGCGGCATAACTTTTGCGGGAAGATGCCCCCATGCTTCGGCATATATAAATGGTGCATGTATGCCCATCATTAGAAGTGGGTGGATGAAGGGCGGTATTCTAATGGCGGGCATACCCACCGATAAATCTTTTTTTTTCGTTCAGCCAACAGGCTGCATGAAAAAAAAGATTACAATACAGGTCCAACAAGGACCAGCAACGTACTGGTATGTTGCTGGACTTTGAATGGTTATACCAGATTGATGCCTGCGGGTTTAGGTATCATCTTGGTATCATTCTTTTCAGCCAGCGGCCGGCTTTCATGTAAAAGCAATCCTAGTGGCTAATTATAGAAAAAGCGCCATTGGGAAAGCATTTTATCACACCGATCTTGGTGTGGTCAGATGCTTTGAGGGCAGAGGAAAGATTTAGGGTCTAATAGACCCCAGTTTTTTCAAAAAAAGAGTACCTGTCACTACCTATTGCTATCATAGGGGATATTTACATTCCCTGAGATAACAATAAAAATGATAAAAAAAAAAAATATGGAAGGAACAGTTTAAAAAGAAAAATTAATAATAAAAAAAGAAAAAAAAAAAAAAGCACCCCTGTCCTGCCCTGCTCTTGCGCAATGGCGAACGCAAGCGTGGGTCTGGCGTCATATGTAAACAGCAATTGCACCATGCATGTGAGGTATCACCGCGAAGGTCAGATCGAGGGCAGTCATTTTAGCAGTAGACCTCCTCTGTAAATCTAACGTGGTAACCTGTAAAGGCTTTTAAATGCTTTTAAAAATGTATATAGTTTGTCGCCAATGCGCGTTTGTGCGAAATTTTAAAGCATGTCGTGTTTGGTATCTATGTACTCGGCCTAAGATCATCTTTTTTATTTCATCAAACATTTAGGCAATATAGTGTGTTTTAGTGCATTAGAATTCAAAAAAGTGGATTTTTTCCCCAAAAAATGTGTTTTAAAAATCGCTGCGCAAATACTGTGTGGAAGAAAAAATGCAACACCCACCATTTTAATCTGTAGGGCCTTTGCTTTAAAAAAATATATAATGTTTGGGGGTTCAACATAATTTTCTTGCAAAAAAAAAAAAATGTTTTCATGTAAACAAAAAGTGTCAGAAAGGGCTTTGTCTTCAAGTGGTTAGAAGAGTGGATGTAAGCTTCCTAATGTTGTGTATAAAATGCCAGGACAGTTCAAAACCCCCCCAAATGACCCCATTTTGGAAAGTAGACACCCCAAGCTATATACTGAGAGGCATGTCGCGTCCATGGAATATTTAATATGTTGACACAAGTTGCGGAAAAAATACAAATATTTTTTAATTTTTATTTTTTTTGCACAAAGTTGTTACTAAATGATATATTGCTCAAACATGTCATGGGCATATGTAGAATTACACCCCAAAATACATTCTGTTGCTTCTCCTGAGTACGGGGATACCACATGTGTGAGACTTTTTGGGAGCCTAGCCGCGTACGGGACCCCAAAAACCAATCACCGCCTTCAAGGTTTCTAAGGGTGTAAATTTTTGATTTCACTTCTCACTGCCTATCACAGTTTCGGAGGCCATGGAATGCCCAGATGGCACAAAACCCCCCCCCCCAAATGACCCCATTTTGGAAAGTAGACACCCCAAGCTATTTGCTGAGAGGTATGGTGAGTATGTTGCAGATCTTGCTTTTTGTCAAAAAGTTTTGAAAATTGGAAAAAAAAAAAAAATGATTTTCTTTCTTCATTTTCAAACACAAATTAGAGCTGTAAAATACTCAACATGCCTCTCAGCAAATAGCTTGGGGTGTCTACTTTCCAAAATGGGGTCATTTGGGGGGTTTGGTGCTATTTTGGCATTTTATGGCCTTCGAAACTGTGATAGGTAGTGAGGAGTGAAATCAAAAATTTGTGCCCTTAGAAATCCTGAAGGTGGTGCTTGGTTTTCGGGGCCCCGTACGCGGCTAGGCTCCTAAAAAGTCCCACACATGTGGTATCCCCGTACTCAGGAGAAGCAGAAAAATTTATTTTGGGGTGCAATTCCACATATAACCATGGCATGTGTGAGCAATATATCATTTAGTGACAACTTTTTGTAATTTTTTATTTTTTTTTGTCATTATTCAATCACTCGGGACAAGGAAAACAAATATTCAATGGGCTCAACATGCCTCTCAGCAATTTCCTTGGGGTGTCTACTTTCTAAAATAGGGTCATTTGGGGGAGTTTTGTGCTATTTTGGCATTTTATGGCCTTCGAAACTGTGATAGGTAGTGAGGAGTGAAATGGGGTGTCTACTTTCTAAAATAGGGTCATTTGGGGGGTTTTGTCCTGCCCTGCCATTTTAGCACCTCAAGAAATGAGATAGGCAGTCATAAATTACCGTATTTATCGGCGTATAACACGCACTTTTTTCCCCTTAAAATCAGGGGAAAATCGTGGGTGCGTGTTATACGCCGATACTCCGTCGAATTCCCCTGCTGAAAACGAGCGAGAGGAGCGAGCGGAGCCGAAGCCGAAGTACAATCGGCTTTACTCGGCTCCTCTCGCAGTCCCGCCCATCTCTGACTGCGCCGCTGACATAGAGAAAGCCGAGTGTACTTCGCCTAGTCTCGGCTCCTCTCGCAGTCCTGCCTGTGACTGTGAGCAGAGCCGAGTCTAGGCAAAGTACACTCGGCTTTCTCCGTCAACGGCGCAGTCAGTGGAGATGGGCGGAACTGCGAGAGGAGCCGAGTCCAGCCGAAGTACACTCGGCCCCGCTCGCTCCTCTCCACAGAAATCGGCGCCAAATTTTAAAAACCGCCGGGACTGACACGATCGCAAAGGCACTGGGCACGGCTGCAGATGGACAGATGAACACTGGGCACGGCTGCAGATGGACAGATGGACACTGGGCACGGCTGCAGATGGACAGATGGACACTGGGCAAGGCTACAGATGGACACTGGGCACGGCTGCAGATGGACAGATGGACACTGGGCAAGGCTGCAGATGGACAGATGAACACTGGGCACGGCTGCAGATGGACACTGGGCACGGCTGCAGATGGACACTGGGCAAGGCTGCAGATGGACACTGGGCAAGGCTGCATGCTGCATTTAAATGTAAGTTTTTTTTTCCTTGAATTTCCCTGCTAAAAGTTTTTTTCCTTAAAATTCCCTCCTAAACTTGGGGTGCGTGTTATACGCCGATAAATACGGTAACCACTTGACAACTGGGCACATAACCCCCTTCCTGCCCAGGCGAAATTTCAGGTTTCAGCGCCGTCACGCTTTGAATGACAATTGCGCGGTCGTGCGACGTGGCTCCCAAACAAAATTGACGTCCTTTTTTTCCCACAAATAGAGCTTTCTTTTGGTGGTCTTTGATCATTTCTGCGGTTTTTATTTTTTGCGCTATAAACAAAAATAGAGCAACAATTTTGAAAAAAACACAATATTTTTTATTTTTTGCTATAATTAATATCCCATTTTTAAAAAAAAAAAACTATTTTTTTCCTCAGTTTAGGCCGATACGTATTCTACATATTTTAGGTAAAAAAAAAATCGCAATAAGCGTATAGTGATTGGTTTGCGCAAAAGTTATAGCGCCTACAAAATAGGGAATAGAATTATGATTTATTTTTTTATTTATTTTTTTACTAGTAATGGCGTCGATCTGCGATTTTTTTTTTTTTTGTGACTGTGACATTACGGCAGACACATCGGACACTTTTGACACATTTTTGGGACCATTCACATTTATACAGCGAACAGTGCTAAAAATATGCACTGATTACTGTATAAATGTGACTGGCAGGGAAGGGGTTAACCACTAGGGGGCGATCAAGGGGTTAATATGTTCCCTGCTAGATGTTCTTACTGTGGGGGGGAGGGGACTGACTGGGGGAGGTGACTGATGGTTGTCCCTATGTACAAGGGACACACCATCCGTCTCCTCTCCCCGACAGGACGTGGATCTCTGTGTTTACACACAGAGATCCACGTCCCTGGCTCTGTGACAGCCGATCGCTTGTACCTGGCGGACATCGCGGCCGCCAGGCACGCGCATCGGCACTCGCCTGACACGGCGGGCACAGTTTTTCCCCGACGCGCGCCCGCGGTGGCGCGCATCGCGGAAGTAAATAAGAGGACGTCCATAGACGTCCTATCAGCAATTGACGACCGCTTTGCGGACGTCTTTTGCTTATAGCCCGGGCGCGAAGTGGTTAAAAGCTGTGTAAATTCCAGAAAATTTACCCTAGCTGGTAGACGCTATAACTTTTGCGCAAACCAATAAATATACACTTATTGACATTTTTTTTACTAAAGACATGTGGCTGAATAAATTTTGGCCTAAATGTATGCCTAAAATTGAGTTTATTCGATTTTTCTTATAACAAAAAGTAGAAAATATCATTTCCTGGTGCCTCCATGGCAGCATACCTGTGACAAGCTCCGCCTTGGCTCCTCCCTCAGGACTAGTGAATATTATAAAAGAGTTGATTAGCACAGCCCCAGCATTCTCCTTTTTTTCCTCATACCTCATGGCAGTGAATTCTGGTCGAACGTCCTTACCTTCTGCATTCGGCAGCTTCCGTCCGGGTTCAAGCCTCTCCCGGACACGGTCCCTTCTCTTGGGCAGCTAAACGCGCTTATAAGGTTGGGAGTCCCTTCTGTAGGATCTTTTGGGACAAGCAGTTTGTCTCTTAACTAAGAGCTCTACCTGCAGCACATCTTCCAGGCATTAGCTCACACATGGCAACAGAAGCAGCAGCTATTTCTGCATTTCTTTTTTTTTTCTTCCCTTTTTTCCTTCCTTTTTAGCTTTTTCTTTCTGGCTGTTTTCTTAGTGTTTCCCATTTCCTTTATGCCCCCTGTCTCCCCCTCGCCCTCTCACCTCCTCGTCCCCCTTAGGGATCGCGCGTGCTCACCCCCAGCCTTTTTATTTACTTACGGCGTCTTTTGCCACGTTCTGCACATGCGCCCGGTTTGCGCATGCGCGGTAAGCGCGGAAGCCTCGGCGGCCATCTTAGGTTAGGGAAAAATTTTGTTTTCTTGCCCTTAACCCTAAATTACAGGGCAGAGGCGTTTTCCTCTATCCACCTGGTCCCATTCATCTCCCTGGCTGCCTGAGATCTACTTAACAGAAAGCTCCAGGGAAGAATACCTGTCGTTTCAGGTAAGTAAAAATATATATGTATGTGTGTATATATATATCTCTATCTATATATATCTCTATCTATATATATCTCTATCTATATATATCTCTATATATATATATATATATATATATATATATATATATATCAATAATTTAAAAAAAAGGGGGGAAAATTGTTTTTAAAATTAATTATAGTATATGCAGGTGTGCAAGTAAAACTAAAAAAAAAAAAAATGTAAATTATTAAAAAAAAAAAAAAGGGGGAAAAATTGTTTAAAAAATAATATATATATATATATAATATATATATATATATATATATATATATATATATTTTATATGCATGTGTGCGAGAAGCCCCCCCCCCCCCCAAAAAAAAATTAAAAAAATTTATTTTATATAATTTATATTTAAAAAAAACACAGATTTTGTTTTTCTTAGCCAGATTAGGACATGGTCGTTAACCCTTCCCTGTTCCTTTCTTAGCTGCTACCTTTGCTAAACCACTCAGCATGAGCCATTCGCCACCCGTACAAAGATCCTACTCTATTTCTGAGGTAAGGACCTACGTCCAGGTAAGCTTACACATCATAAAAAAAAAGAGTGCACCGAAGCTGGTACTTTTATGTATTTCAGCCCTATACGCCAGAAGACGTCTAAAAAGACCTCAAGGCGAAATGATGACTATGATGATTCTAGTCCCAGTAGAGAAAGGTTGTCCAGGCATCGGCATCATAGAAGTGGCAGGAAGTCATCGCTGAGGCGCTTTTCAGGCGCTTTCACGCAAAAAAAAAAAAGCGCCTGAAAACGTATTTCCATTAAAATCAATGAATGCATTCACACTGGAGCAGTACACTGAAAAAACCGCCCATTTCCATTGAAATTAATTGAAAGCGCTTCAAAAGCGCCTGAAACGCGCTTCAAAAGCGCTCAGTGTTTTACTGGCAGTTTTTCAAGTGCCTCAGTGTGAAAGTGGCCTAACGCTCCTGAAGCCGAGATCTCCAGGATGTCAGTCCTGTGGAGACACCTCACTTCCAGACAAAAGTGATCGGTCGAAATTGCCCAGCGGACAGAAAGTCCGAAAGCCTGCAAGTGGCGGACCTACTTAAGAAAGCAGTAAAGAATTCCCTCACGGAATTGATAGCCACAATGCCGCCGCAACATCTGGCATCTCCTACTCAGGAGCAAACGGCTGAGGCATCCATTCCCAGGCTGTCCTCAAGTGAAATCTCACGCCGGACGCTTGCTTCTTCCTCTAAACATCAGGAAGAGAATGCCATCTCAGGGGGTCTCTCTGATGACCTAGATACCTTTACTTTTGCTTTCGCCATGGTCCAGCCTTTTGTGCAGGCGGTAAAACAAGCGATCGGCTGGGAAGAGACCGACACAGAAGTCTAAGTCGTACTTCCCCTTTTTTCAAACGCCAGATTACCCTCTTTCCCTCTCATGAAGGAGATCAGGGATGTGATTGAGGAAGAGTGGAAAAAGACGGAGAAAAGATTCTCCATTGAAAAGATTCTCCATTAATCGACTGGGAAAATTGTACCCTCTCTCAGAGGCTGATTCCGCAGTGCTGGAGGACCCTCCAGTGGTTGATGCAGCTGTGGTAAGGTTGGCAAAGAACGTCACATTGCCCATGGAAGACTCGACTTTGTTTAAGGATCCACCAGACAGAAGGATGGATCTTGATCTCCCAAAAGATGGCGGGCAACGCTTGTAAACCTGTGATAGCCCTGACGTCAGTGTCCAACGCCCTACGCGTCTGGACAGATGATATAGAGTTTGCAATCTAACAGGATATCCCAGGGGAGGACATCATCAGGGCCTTAGTGGAGCCAAAGCTCTCAGTAGATCTTATTGGTGAAGCCACGATCGATTCAATTTGATGCTCCGCAAGGTCAATGCTCCACACAGTTATGGCCAAACGGGCCTTGTGGCTGGAACCTTGGTCAGCAGATATTGCCTCAAAGCAGAATTGGTGCAAGATACCCTTTGACGGAAAAGCCTTGTTTGGGGAGAAATTGGACAAGGCCATCTCTCGCGTCATGGGCGGAAAATCGGGCCTGTTACCCCAAGACAGGCGATCCAGGCGCTCCAGGACATTTTACAGGCAAAATTGGAGAAGCACACAGTCTACCTTCCTCAAGACCCGTAGACAGAGACTCGTGCCTATCCCTCATGATTCTGCTAAATCCTTTTGACGCCAGGCCATCCCAAGCGATCCCTGTGGGGGCCAGACTCAAACACTTCTTGAAGATCTGGGAACAAAGTGCAAGGATTCGTGGGTAGTCTCCACAGTTAATTACGGTCACCTATGGTCGTTTCTAGACAAACCCTCCAAAGACTTCTTCTCTCCGACAAGGGTGTCAAGATTCCCCCAAAAAAATGGAAGCACTACAGCGATTTCTTCTCTCCTTGCAGGAACAGCAAGCAGTGGTTCCAGTGTCTTCATCAGAAAGATTTTCGGTTTTTACTCCACCCTGTTTCTAGTCCCCAAGAGAAACAGAGGTAGGAGACCCGTGTTAGACCTGAAGAGGCTAAATCGCTATATCTTCCTAAATTTTTTAAAAAGGAGTCGCTATGAGCGATTATACATGTAATCCAACCAGGGGATCGGATGTTATCAATAGACTTGCAGGATGTTTACCTGCATATACCGACACTCCCTCCTTTCCAGAAATATCCGAGGTTTGCAGTGGTGCCTGTACATTTTAAATTTTGGAGTCTCCCATTCGGCCTCTGCACGTCACCAAGAGTCTTTACGAAGACCCTATTGCCATTATAGCCCCTCTAATAGAATTAAGGCCTTGAGTATACCATTACTTGGATGACCTTCATCCCCGGGCGAAGGTTCCAGCCCAGTCAGTGGAACAGAACAGTACAGTATCCCTCCCACCTCAAAAGGTGACATCGACTGTTCGACAGATGAAGAAAGTCAGTGTGAGATCCTACCTGTCATACTCGAGCTGTCAGAGTATGATTGGCTGAATGTCGTCATGCTTCCCTAGGGTCCCTTGGGCTCATTGGCATTTGAGACATTTCCAGCATAAGTTCTTGAGGCTGTGGAACAGACGGTATCTATCCCAACCCATACACCTGACGACCCTGATGCTCAGGAGTCTACATTGGTGGATGAAGAAACACACGCCTATGAAATCACGTCCATTAGGACATGTCAACTGGATCACAATTATTACCGATGCCAGTGAAGCAGGTGGGGATCACACTGCAACCAGATCTCAGGGCAAGGAAGATGGTCCTTCCATACAACAGGCCTGGTATCAAATATCCTGGAGGTCCGGGCAGCCTACCTTTTGCATTGCTAGCCCTAGAATGCAAGATTACAGGCAAACCAGTTCTTCTCCGAATGGACAACAGGGCTGCGGTGTCTTATATACACTGACAAGGAGGGACGCGCAACAGGTCCCTGCTGAAGGAAGTGAAACCATATTCTTTTGGGCAAAAAGGAATCTAAAAGACCTAAGGGCAGTCTATCTGCCCGGTCTTCTCAACTCAAGGGCCAATCGCCTATCTCGCAGGTTCGTAGATTTCAACGAATAGTCTCTGCACCCGAAAGTTTTCGACTGATTAGTGGACCAGTGGGGTTCCCTCGGGCTTTGCCTATTTGCAACAGCATTAAATACCAAGTTTTCAAGGTTCATCTTGAGATTTCCTCATCCCCAGGCAGAGGCAGTAGATGCTCTCTCAGCCCTTGGGCATGCAATCTGGCCTATGCCTTCTCTCCATGGCCTCTCATTCCAAAAAAAAAACTCCTGTTGAGGCTTATGGTAGAAACCACAACAGTGATAGCAGTCCTACCGTACTGGTCAAGACGTCGCTGGTTCCCCACAGCAATGTACCTGAATACACAGCCTTCAGTCAAGGTTCCAATAATACCTTTTTCTCCTGTCACAGGGATGTCACACCCATCCAGATTCCCGCAGGTTAAATCTTCACATCTGGCAGCTGAAAGGGAAAGATTCCAATCCCTAGGGTGTCCCAACAAAGTTATCAAAACCCTGCTCAGCGCAAGAAAGCCATCCACAAACAGTATATATGATAAGGTGTGGAACAAATTCAGGGCCTTCATGATTGGCAGAAACTGCAATTCCAGATTTCCCATCATCCTCTCAAATTCTAAAAATTCTTGCAGGCAGGCTTAGACCTAGGTCTTGCTTAAGTACACTAAAGGTGCAGGTAGCAGCAATTTCAGCGGCAACCAGTAAAAGATGGGCTGAGGATTCATTAATAATCCAATTTTTCAAAGCTGTCAAAAAAGATCCGACCACCAACTAAACAATCTTTTCCCACTTGAGACCTTGCCATCATCCTAGAGTCTTTAACCAATCCACCTCTTGCCTCTTCAGAGTCAGCATCACTTTGGAATCTAACCATGAAGCTATTCTTCTTCATAGCCATAACTTCTGACAGGCGGGTTTCAGAGCTCCAAGCTTTAGGAGCGGATCTTCATCATATCATATTCTTTCCTGACAAAGTAGAACTCGGAACGGTGCAAGGATTTAGCCCCAAGGTCACATCATCCTCGAACATGTCGGAGCCCTGGGCACTTCCAACATTTTGAGAACAAGACTCGGGTTCTGTTCACGATCTGGACATTGCCTCCACTTTGAGATGCTATCTGCAGACTACAGCATCCTTCAGGGACACTATCAGGTTGTTCATAAACAAAGGCAAGGAGGCGTCAGCAAGAACAATTGCCTCATGGTTCGTTAAACTCATCCACAAGGTGTACAGGGCAAAAGGACTGGGATCCCCTTCGATAGTCAGGGCGCACTCCACCAAAACGGTTTCTACCTCTTGGGTGGCAAGAGTGAATGTGTCTATTGAAACTATTTGCAGGGCAGCGACTTTGGTCGTTCCAACATACGTTTCTGAAACATTACCGAGTAGACCCAGGAGCTCTCTCGTCGGTGGAGTTTGGCAGACAGGCGGTCAAATCGCTCCTTTGCTTCTTCCTCTAAATGATGATGATAATCTCTTTAAAATAAACCTCTGAGCATCATCCCACCCATATCAGCTAGTTATTTGTCACAGGTATGCTGCCATGGAGGCACCAGGAAAACGGAAAATTGTATCATACTTACCAGTAATTTTCCTTTCCTGGTGCCTATCCATGGCAGCATACAATCCCACCCTCGGTATTCTATATTACGAAGAATGCTGGGGCTGTGCTAATCAACTCTTTTATAATATTCACTAGTCCTGAGGGAGGAGCCAAGGCGGAGCTTGTCACAGGTATGCTGCCATGGATAGGCACCAGGAAAGGAAAATTACTGGTAAGTATGATACAATTTTCCGGGTTTTTTTCAAAATTTTCAGTCTTCTTCCGTTTATATCGCAAAAAATAAAAATCGCAGAGGCAATCAAATACCATTAAAAGAAAGCTCTATTTGTGGGAAGAAAAGGACGCAAATTTCGTTTCGGTACAACATTGCATGTCCGCACAATTTCCAGTTAAAGCAGCGCAGTGCCAAATTCTGAAAATACCTCTGGTCCTTTAGCTACAAAATGGTCCGGGGCTTAAGTGGTTAAAGTGTTTTTCACTTGGTCCCTGAGGGCTGTCAGTGGGTGTTTATGGAGTCAGTATGTGACCTTTCTTCCCCTACATTGCCAGAGGCAGCTAATGGCGCCCCTGCACCTGCGGTTTCCATGGATACGTTGAGACAGTCCTGGAATCATTTGTTGCCAGGGTAGAAACGGCGTGCAGGCGTAAGGGGGGTGAAAAAGCGCCCCCTCCCCCACCATCTTCTGGGGAGTGTTAGTCAGGG
The DNA here is from genome assembly GCA_029206835.1 of Rana muscosa. NCBI lineage: Eukaryota > Metazoa > Chordata > Amphibia > Anura > Ranidae > Rana > Rana muscosa. The sequence continues at coordinate 98,751,287 of CM055118.1, read as the reverse complement.
CGCTTATGAGTGCACTTCTGATGCTGTGTGGGACACTCTCCAGCTGGTAGATGCAGCTGGGACTTCCGCAGAGGAGTCTGTCTCCTTTGGGTCACACAAATCTGACCGCTTTGTGACAGTTTTTCCTTATGTTACTTTCTTTGATAAGTTCATAGATAAGGAATGGGAATGGCCGCAGAGGTCCTTTGTGGTCCCCCAGCGCATGGTGGTCTGTTATCCTCCAGGACCCTACTGATAGGAGGTCCGAAGCAGTGTCTGACTCCAGGTTCACCATGCTGGGGTCAGTGTTGCGACCTATATTGGCTGCGACTTTGGTGTCTCAGACATTCACTGAATGGAGGGCAGCACAGTGGTGTAGTGGTTATCTCCCTCACCTGGCAGCAAGGGGGTTACTGGTTCGACCCAGACCCCGTCACCATCTGCCTGGAGTTTGCATGTTCTTCCGGTGTCTGCGTGGGTTTCCTCCGGGTACTCTGGTTTCCTCCCACACTCCAAAGACATGCGCGCCTTTGGCGCCACAGTAAGAACATATACACTAATACATACTCGGTGTGTGTATGTAAAATGATTTCCAGAGCTTCTGTATCTGCGGTGGTACTGCGCCGCCTGATTGGCTGGAATGCTGGTCCGCTGACCAAGCATCCAAGTGAGCTCTGGCAGATTGCCTTTCAGAATTTTTTTGGTACCTCGCTGGACGACATTATTAAGGATTTCACTGGATGTAGGAGCACAATTCTCCCGCAGTCCTCTGAGGGGAAGGAGCCGCGCCGTTGGCCGGGGCCCTCCTATTCCGCGCAGAAGCAGTATTTTCGTCAGTCAGGGTCAGCCTGCAGATCCTCCCAGACTGACAAGGCTCCAGCTTGGGGACAGAAGCGTCCCTGGGTGCGTACCTCAAACAAGCCGGCTAACATACCTGCTACCGCATGAAATTTTGCCCCCGTCCGACTCAAGGGTGGGGGGCCGGCTTAGTGAGTTTGCAGCTCGGTGGACCTTTCTGCTCTCTGACCAGTGGGTCTGCGAGGTGGTCACTTGGGGGTACAAGATAGAGTTTCTTCTTGTTCACCAGACAGATCTTTCCCTCAAATCTTCCTCTCCTTCCGGCTCGTCGGTCTGCTTTGATGGGAGCAGTACAAGACTTGCTCTGGTGCGGAGTAATTTTACCTGTGCCCCTGGTGGAAAGGTTTCAGGGATTCTATTCAAATCTGTTGGTAGTCCCAAGGAAGGACGATGTCCGTCCAATCTTGGACCTCAGGGCCCTCAATACCTTGTGAGGGTGCGAAGTTCAGTGTCAGAGAACGTACCTTGCCGGGCGTGTTGGTGGTCGCTTTGGTGTGCGTTCGCGCGCGCCGATGCGCGCTGATGTTGGGCATGTTCCTGTCCGCGCTGGTGCACTTCCCAGACTGTGGGCGCGCGCGCGCCTGTGCGCGATGGTGTGCCTGTGCGCGGGTGCATGTGCGCGCATTGCGTGCGCCATTGCGCACGCTGATGCGCCATTGCGCGCGCCGATGCATGCCGGTTTGCCCATTTAAACTCCTGGAACACTTCAGACCGGTGCTGTCTGATCTACAGTCCCCTGTGTATCCTGCTCCTGTTAATTGCCTGAAACCTGATCTTCTGACCACCCGGCTTGTTACTGGACTTTTCCTGCTATCCGCCTGCACCCGACCTCAGCCTGTCTTTGACCCTGAACCTGCCTACCCCGCTGTACCATACTGCCTGAACGTTGCCGAACCCTGCTTGTCTTGACCACTCTCTCTGCACCTGCCCAGCTGCATTGCTCCACACACCTGCCTGCCTACCTGCCTGCCTGCAGCCAGCCTGGCTCAGCTACTCTCCTGAACCCAGGATCCGGAGCTGCCTTCCAGTAGCCAATCTCAGGCTCTCTTACCCTTCCGCACTCCCGTGCCTCCTGTCTGCACTACCAGGGGCCCGCGAGTCGGATCCGTACGGGGGACCTTCCTCTGCTCTAATGGACTCGCTGATCAGGTACGTACAACCCTGACATTCAGGATGAAATCCATTCGTTCGGAGGTTGCTGCGCTCCATCCGGGGGATTTTCTGGCGTCCCTGGACATCAAGGACGCATACTTGCATGTCCCCATTTGCAATAGCCATCAGAGGTTTCTGCGCTTTGCGATTTGGCATAGCGTCGGCACCAAGAGTTAACAAGGTGCTCGCCCCGATCTGGCTTTGCTGAGACAGCGGGGCATTGCTATCGTGGGCTACTTGGACAATCTTCTTCTGAGAGCTGCTTCTGGCTCAGAATTAGAGAAGGACATGTCTATAGCCAGTCAGACCTTCCGGGACATTGGTTGGGTACTGAACATACAGAAGTTGGTGTTGGTACCGACTCAGCGTCTGGAGTACCTAGGCTTGATCCTGGACCCCTCAGAGGCGAAGGTCTTCCTTCCTTTAGAGCAGTTGCAGACGCTCCAGTCGGTGGTGAAATTGTTAGCATCCCGCAAATGGTCGTCTCTCCGTTTTTTGCATGCTCCTTCGAGGCAGTTCCGTATGCCCAGTTCCACACTCGAGTATTGCAGAAGGAGATCCTGTCCAATTGGAACAGATCTCCATTGTCTCTAGATTCAGGTAAGTCACCTGGTCAAGGCTTCCCTGAGAGGGCGGCTGAGATCCCTGGCTCTTCAGTCCGGGAGGTCGTTCCTTCCTTTCCATGGGACTGTGATCCCGACGGATGCCAGCCTCACGGTTTGGAGGGGAGTCTGGGGGGTCCAGTCGGCCCAGGGTTGCTGGACTCCAGACGAATCTCGCCTGCCAATCAATGTCCTCGAACTTCGAGAGATCAGACTGTGCCTCTCCAAGTGGTCACAGAGACTTCAAGGGCGTCCGGTCAGAATCCAGTCGGACAACGCCACGGTGGTGGCTTCTGTCAACCAATCAGGGAGGAACAAGGAGCTCGGCCGCAGCGTCGGTAGTCACTCACATCCTAAGATGGGCCGAAAGGAGCGTGCCGGGTCTATCGGCTGTTTACATCCGGGCGTAGAAAACTGGCAGGCGGACTATCTGAGTCGTCAGATGCTGGACCAAGGGGAATGGTCGTTACACCCGGAGGTATTTCAATTACTTTGTCAGAAATGGGGCACACCCGTTTTGGATCTCCTGGCCTCTCGACTCAATCTCAAGTTGTCGAGGTTTGTGGCCAGGTCCAGGGATCCCTGGGCAGACGCGTCGGGCGCGTTTTTTGGCTCCATGGGGAATTTATGCCTTTTCTCCAATGAAATTACTTCCTCGTCTGCTCCGCAGAGTGGAGGCCGGGGGGATTCTGGTGATTCTAATCGCCCCAGACTGGTCCCAGCATTCCCTGGTACGCCGACCTTGTGAGAATAGTAGCTGACGCTCCCTGGCGGCTGCCATGCGGGAGGACCTTCTGTCTCAAGGTCCCATACTTCATCCTGCTTTACAGTCGCTGGCTTTAACTTCATGGCTATTGAAAGCCAGATACTAAGGGGCCGTGGTCTGTCAGACTCGGTAATCTCCACCATGTTGAGGGCTCGGAAGTCATCTTCCCGGAAGATCTACCATCGCACTTGGAAGGCCTACATCTCTTTGTGTGAAGAGATCGATTGGCGCCCGCGGGCATATTCGGTTTCTCGGATCCTGCTGTTCTTACAGAGCGAAGTGGATGAAACTTGCCTTAAGCACTATTAAGGGGCAGATTTCAGCCTTGGCTGTCTTCTTCCAATGGCCCCTGGAGGCTCACTCACTGGTAAATAAGTTTTTGTGCAGGGGGTCCGACACGTGGTTCCCCCGATTAGACCACCGCTTCCTCCGTGGACTTGACTCTAGTGCTCTCAGTACTTCAGGAACCTCCCTTTGAGAACATCAGGGAGATTTCACTCTTAACGCTTTCTCAGAAAGTTGCCTTTCTAGTTGCCATTACATCGGTCAGAAGGGTTTCTGAATTGACGGCCTTGTCTTGCAAGTCACCTTACTTTATCCTCCATAAGGATAAAGCAGATGTACGCCCGCAACCTTCATTCCTTCCTATAGTAGTTTCGGCTTTTCACCTAAACGAGGACATTGTGCTTCCATCCTTGTGTCCTAGGTCGTTGCATCCCAAGGAGGCTGCGCTACATACCTTGGACGTGGTACGTGCCCTACGGGTGTACCTGTCTGCTACTGCTCCATTCCAGGGATCTGACTCACTGTTCGTGTCGGTGTCTGGTCCACAGAAGGGCCAGGCGGTCTCGTCGGCCACCATTTCTAGGTGGTTCAGGTAGACCATCATCCAGGCCTATGCCCTTAAGGGGCGGGCGCCTCCCTTTCCTGTCACAGCGCTTTCAACCGAATTGGTGCCTCCTGGGCTTTCCAACATCAGGCACCTGTCTCACAGGTGTGCAAGGCGGCGACCTGGTCGTCTGTTCACACTTTCTCAAAGTTTTACAAGGTTGATGTGAGTGCATCTTCGGATGCTTCCCTTTGGCCGCAAGGTTTTGCAGGCGGCTGTTTGAGGTTGCAACTCCTCCGTTGAGGAGTTCTGTTTGGGGTGTTTGTAGTTGCAAAAAATAAAATAAAAATTAAAAACGGCCCCTTTAACCACTTAAGCCCCGGACCATTTGGTAGCTAAAGGACCAAAGGTGATTTCAGAATTTTGCACTGCGCTGCTTTAACTGTAAATTGTGCGGACATGCAATGTTGTACCCAAACGAAATTTGCGTCCTTTTCTTCCCACAAATAGAGCTTTCTTTTATTGGTATTTGATTGCCTCTGCGATTTTTATTTTTTGCGATATAAACGGAAAAAGACCGAAAATTTTGAAAAAAAATGATATTTTCTACTTTTTGTTATAAGAAAAATCAAATAAACTCAATTGTAGTCATACATTTAGGCCAAAATGTATTCAGCCACATGTCTTTAGTAAAAAAAATGTCAATAAGCGTATATTTATTGGTTTGCGCAAAAGTTATAGCGTCTACAAACTAGGGTACATTTTCTGGAATTTACACAGCTTTTAATTTATGACTGCCTATCTCATTTCTTGAGGTGCTAAAATGGCAGGGCAGTACAAACCCCCCCCCAAATGACCCCATTTTGGAAAGTAGACACCCCAAGGAAATTGCTGAGAGGCATGTTGAGCCCATTGAATATTTTTTTTTTTGTCCCAAGTGATTGAATAATGACAAAAAAAAAAAATTACAAAAAGTTGTCACTAAATGATATATTGCTCACACATGCCATGGTTATATGTGGAATTGCACCCCAAAAATACATTCTGCTGCTTCTCCTGAGTACGGGGATACCACATGTGTGGGAGTTTTTAGGAGCCTAGCCACGTACGGGACCCCGAAAACCAAGCACCGCCTTCAGGATTTCTAAGGGCGCAAATTTTTGATTTCACTCCTCACTACCTATCACAGTTTCGAAGGCCATAAAATGCCAAAGTAGCACAAAACCCCCCCCCAAATGACCCCAATTTGGAAAGTAGACACCCCAAGCTATTTATTGAGAGGCATGATTAGTCCATGGAATATTTAATATTTTGCCACAAGTTGCGGGAATATGACAAACTTTATTTTTTTTGCACAAAGTTGTCACTAAATGATATATTGCTCACACATGCCATGGACATATGTGAAATTACACCCCAAAATACATTCTGCTGTTTCTCCTGAGTACGGGGATACCACATGTGTGGGACTTTTTGGGAGCCTAGTCGCGTACGGGACCCCAAAAACCAAGCACCGCCTTCAAGGTTTCTAAGGGCATAAATGTTTGATTTCGCTCCTCACTACCTATCACAGTTTTGAAGGCCATAAAATGCCAAGATGGCACAAAACCCCCCAAATGACCCCCATTTTGGAAAGTAGACACCCCAAGCTATTTGCTGAGAGGCATGTTGAGCCCATTGAATATTTTTTTTTTTTTTTTGTCCCAAATGATTGAATAATGACAAAAAGAAAAAATGTACAAAAAGTTGTCACTAAATGATATATTGCTCACACATGCCATGGGCATATGTGAAATTACACCCCAAAATACATTCTGCTGCTTCTCCTGAGTACGGGGATACCACATGTGTGGGACTTTTTGGGAGCCTAGCCGCGTACGGGCCCCCGAAAACCAAGCACCGCCTTCAGGATTTCTAAGGGCATAAATTTTTGATTTCACTCCTCACTACCTATCACAGTTTTGAAGGCCATAAAATGCCAAGATAGCACAAAACCCCCCCAAAATGACCCCATTTTGGAAAGTAGACACCCCAAGGAAATTGCTGAGAGGCATGTTGAGCCCATTGAGTATTTTTTTTTTGTTGTCCCAAGTGATTGACTAATGACAAAAAGAAAAAAAAAAATGTACAAAAAGTTGTCACTAAATGATATATTGCTCAAACATGCCATGGTTATATGCGGAATTGCACCCCAAAATACATTTGGCTACTTCTCCTGAGTACGGGGATACCACATGTGTGGGACTTTTTGGGAGCCTAGCCGCGTACGGGCCCCCGAAAACCAAGCACCGCCTTCAGGATTTCTAAGGGCACAAATTTTTGATTTCACTCCTCACTACCTATCACAGTTTTGAAGGCCATAAAATGCCAAGATAGCCCAAAACCCCCACAAATGACACCATTTCGGAAAGTAGACACCCCAAGCTATTTGCCGAGAGACATGGTGAGTATTTTACAGCTCTCATTTGTTTTTCAAAATGAAGTAAGACATATTTTTTTTTTTTCTTTTTTCAATTTTTAAAACTTTGTGACAAAAAGCGAGATCTGCAAAATACTCAACATACCTCTCAGCAAATAGCTTGGGGTGTCTACTTTCCAAAATGGGGTCATTTGGGGGGGGGGGGTTTTGTGCCATCTGGGCATTCCATGGCCTCCGAAACTGTGATAGGCAGTGAGGAGTGAAATCAAAAATTTACACCCATAGAAATCCTGAAGGCGGTGCTTGGTTTTCGGGGTCCTGTACGCGGCTAGGCTCCCAAAATGTCTCACACATGTGGTATCCCCGTACTCAGGAGAAGCAACAGAATGTATTTTGGGGTGCAATTCCACATATAACCATGGCATGTTTGAGCAATATATAATTTAGTGACAACTTTTTGTACATTTTTTTTTTTCTTTTTGTCATTATTCAATCACTTGGGACAAAAAAAAAATATTCAATGGGCTCAACATGCCTCTCAGCAAATAGCTTGAGGTGTCTACTTTCCAAAATGGGGTCATTTGGGGGGGTTTTGAACTGTCCTGGCATTTTATGCACAACATTAGGAAGCTTATGTCACACATCATCCACTCTTCTAACCACTTGAAGACAAAGCCCTTTCTGACACTTTTTGTTTACATGAAAACATTTTTTTTTTGCAAGAAAATTATGTTGAACCCCCAAACATTATATATTTTTTTAAAGCAAAGGCCCTACAGATTAAAATAGTGGGTGTTGCATTTTTTTTTTCCACACAGTATTTGCGCAGCGATTTTTCAAACGCATTTTTTTGGGGGAAAAACACACTTTTTTTATTTTTAATGCACTAAAAAAACACTATATTGCCCAAATGTTTGATGAAATAAAAAAGATGATCTTAGGCCGAGTACATGGATACCAAACACGACATGCTTTAAAATTTCGCACAAACGCGCAGCGGCGAGAAACTACATTCATTTTTAAAAGCCTTTACAGGTTACCACGTTAGATTTACAGAGGAGGTCTACTGCTAAAATTACTGCCCTCGATCTGACCTTCACGGTGATACCTCACATGCATGATGCAATTGCTGTTTACATATGACGCTAGACCGACGCTTGCGTTCGCCTTTGCACAAGAGCAGGGGGGGACAGCGGTGCTTTTTTTTTTTATTATTTATTTTGCTATTTTATTTTTAAACTGTTCCTTCCATATTTTTTTTTTTTATCATTTTTATTGTTATCTCAGGGAATGTAAATATCCCCTATGATAGCAATAAGTATGGACAGGTACTCTTTTTTTGAAAAAAATTGGGGGGTTAGACCCTAGATCTTTCCTCTGCCCTCAAAGCATCTGACCACACCAAGATCGGTGTGATAAAATGCTTTCCCAATTTCCCAATGGCGCTGTTTATATCCGGGGGGGGGCATTCCCTCCCACTGCTTGTAAAAGCAGTCTAGAGGCTAATTATCTGCTAGAATTGCTTTTACATGAAAGCCGGCCACTGGCTGAAAAGAATGATACCAAGATGATACCTAAACCTGCAGGCATCATTCTGGTATAAACATTCAAAGTCCAGCAACATACCAGTACGTTGCTGGTCCTTGTTGGACATGTATTGTAATCTTTTTTTTAATGCAGCCTGTTGGCTGAACGAAAAAAAGAGATTGATCGGTGGGTATGCCCACCATTAGAATACCTCCCTTCATCCACCCACTTCTAATGATGGGCATATATACCGAAGCATGGGGGCATCCTCCCGCAAAAAAGTTATGCCGCGTACACACGGTCGGACTTTTCCACGGGCAAGCCTTCGTCGGAATTTCGACCGTATAAAATCGCTCCTCCGCCCCTGCTGCCCCCATGCTTCGGCATATATGCTCTTTTTTTAACTGTGGTGGTGAAATCACCTCCTACAGCGTTGGAGTCACGGCTTTATGTATCGTGGGAGCAAACGCTGTTGCTGTCAAGATAAATAAATCCGCGATGCAACTGAATGGCGTACCTGCTAAGCAAATGATGGTTAACATTAAAACAAAGTAACATTACAGTACAACAGTAAGACCTTACCCTACCATACCTGCAAAGCAAATACCAAAACAAAACCTAGTAAAAAATAAAACATTTTTTTTAACGCAACCTGTGCCTAAAATATATATATGCCGAAGCATGGGGGCATCCTCCCGCAAAAAAGTTATGCCGCGTACACACGGTCGGACTTTTCCACAGGCAAGCCTTCGTCGAAATTTCGACCGTATGTACGCGGCATAAAAGGTTATGCCGCGTACACACGGTCGGACTTTTCCACGGGCAAGCCTCCGTCGGAATTTCGACCGTATGTACGCGGCATTAGGAGCAAAATCGCTCCTCCGCCCCTGCTGCCCCCATGCTTCGGCATATATGCTCTTTTTTTTTAACTGTGGTGGTGAAATCACCTCCTACAGCACTGGAGTCACGGCTTTATGTATCGTGGGAGCAAACGCTGTTGCTGTCAAGATAAATAATTCCGCGCTGCAGTTGAATGGCGCACCTGAAAACAAAAAATTACATACCTGAAAAGCAAGCATGATAAAACATTGCAGAATGGAATACAGTAAAAAAGAGCAGAACAATAGAGAGAAAATAGAGAGAGAGAGAGAGAACAATAAAACGACAACTATTTTTTTTTTTTTTTTTTTTGTGTTTTTGTTTTTTATGTTTTTTTTTTCTTTTTTACACTTTTTTTTTTTAAACTTTAACAACTGTAATGGTTCGGGTCTCTCAAAATGTAATGGCATCTTGGGAGACCCTGTGTAAGTGTGTCCTAGTCTGTGAAATGCTGTACCCTACGCTAAAACTTCACTTTTGAGTGGTAGCGTTCAAAACATTCACCAAGGCAAAGACCAGGTTTGTCAGGACAGAGTGGACAATAATGACGGGTGTCACGCCTAAATCCGCGCTTGCTACAGACACGACATCTTTTTTGGGGGGCTCGTTGGGTACGGGTACTCGGGAGGACATGCGTATAATGCCTCTCATGCAGCCGGCTTACTGCATTTGGTAGGGGATGGTGAGGTGCAGAACCGCCTGGATACAGGAGTTCTGTGACAATCTCATTCTGGAATTTTAGAAGAGATAACGTCCCGCCTGAAGCTCTGTATAGCACATGAGCGTTCAGCAAAGCCAATTGAAATAAGGATAGAGACACTTTTTTTGTACCAGCGTCTCGCCTTACGGTCAATTAGATACGGCGCCAACAACTGGTCGTTGAGGTCCACCCCTCCCATATTTTTGTTATATTCGTGGACACAGAGGGGTTCCTCCACAACACCAGTCGCCGTACGAATTTGGACTGTCGTGTCTGCATGAAGGGAGGTAAGAAGGAAAACATTCTTATTGTCCCTCCACTTCATAGCGAGCAAGTTATTACACTTTACGCAGGCTCTCTCCCCCAGCCTAAGACCGGCATCTACAAGCCGCTGGGGAAAGCCCCGGCGATTAGGTCGCACGGTGCCACATGCTCCAATCTGATGATCAAACAAGTGACTAAACAGTGGCACGCTCGTGTAATAATTGTCCACATACAAGTGGTACCCCTTTCCGAATAAGGGTGACACCAATTTCCACACTATCTTGCCAGCGCTCCCTATGTAATCCGGGCAGTTGACCGGCTCAACCTGACTATCTTTTCCCTCATAAACCATAAAGCTCCATACATAGCCTGTTGCCCTGTCACAGCACTTATAGAGCTTGACCCCATATCTGGCACGCTTGCTGGGAAGGTACTGCTTGAAAGCCAAGCGGCCAGAAAATTTAATCAGGGACTCATCAACGCAGACAGCTTGATCGGGAATAAACAAGGCTGCAAAACGTTCGTTGAAGTGGTTTATGAGGGGCCGAATTTTATAGAGCCGGTCGTATTCAGGGTCCCCACGTGGACGACAAAGTTCATTGTCGTTGAAGTGCATGAACCGCAAAATCTGCTCGTATCGTTTCCTGAGCATGGAGGCAGAGAACACGGGCATGTGGTCAATTGGGTGCCTGGACCAATAAGCACGCAATGACGGGAATTTATGTGTGCCCATGTTAAGGGAAAGGCCCAGAAAGGTCTTAAATTCGGAAACCGTAATTGGTTTCCAATCTTTGGCAATGGAAGGCAACTGGGGATTAGCGGCGATGAATTGACCAGCATATAAATTACTCTGGTCCACAATAGATCTATAGAGATCTTCCGTGAAAAACAGCGAATAATAGTCAATTGGCATAAAATCAGCTGTTTCCACCTGAATACCGGGTTGGGCAGTGAATGGGGGAAGTACGGGTTCTGCAGAAGTGGTGGGGACCCAATCAGGATAGGCGAATTCTGCAGGAAGAGCACTTATGGGTACGACGGGCCTGCCTTTGTCTTCTTATTGGTGGCAGCGGGACACTACTTGTGCTTGCCACCTCGCCAGCTTGAACTGCACTTATGGGACTCGCCACGTCACCAAGTGATACTGCAGTGCTGGATGTACGCCCAGGCTGTACTAGACCGCTGGTGCTTGCCAATTCACCAGAAGGAATAGCGGTGCTAGTACTACTCTGCTCCATGATACGAGAGCCCTGCGGTTCTTGCTCCTCAACAACCTCAGAAGATCGGGATCGGGTACGCCTGACCTTAGCAGGGACCTCAACTTCGTCGTCAGAGCTATCTGACGTGGGGCCGCTGACGTCACTGTCTTCTACGGGAAGATATTCTGAGCCTGAATCTGACAGATACGTGACCTCCTCTTCACTATCTGTCATGCTCAGAATCTCGTAGGCCTCTTTACTAGTGTACCTTCGTCTTGCCATTTTGGGCTCTTAATTTAGGGGTACACTAGTAAGATTCACAGGAAAAAAAGCACCCGACTGTCGTCAGCAAATGTATCAAACGCTACAAAAAAAACTGTTAGCGGTCGCAGGGATCAGGACTGTCTCTGCGAATGCTGCAGTTATGTGTTTTGTGTTTGGTAAGTGACAGTGATCGATCGATACTGCACTTGGGTGGGCTGGGCTGGGCTGGGCGGAGGGGCTAAACGCAGGTGCTAGCAGGTATCTGGGCTGATCCCACTAACACTGCGTTTTTGGGAACCCTAAACCGCTGGGGACGCTAGTATAGATCTTATCAGATACTATACCACTAAGGGAGGTGTATGCTTTGCGCGTGGGTGTTAGCGTTACTGGCACTAACCTAACGCTGCCTGGGGCGACGCAGATCCTCTCTGGCGCTAAAACCTAATTGATCTCACCCGCCGGGCGATCAGGGGGTTAAACCTTTATTGGGTTATATACGGCGGGTGTCCTGATGCTATAAAAAGCAAACTAACCAACCAGCGTCACCCGTAACCTTTATATGGTGATCACTGGTGAAAGGGTTAACTAGGGGCAATCAGGGGGTTAAAACCTTTATTAGGTTAAATATGGGGGTACCTGACGCTATATAAAAACCTGACGGGTTACCTAAATAACTAACTGGGTAACCAGTGTCACCAGTGACGCTTATACGGTGATCACTGGTGAAAGGGTTAACTCTAGGGGCAATCAGGGGGTTAAAATAATATATGGGGGTACCTGACGCTCTAAAAACCTGTGGCGAAACTAAAAATAAATAACTGGCTATCTAGGGCACCACCAGCACTAAATACAGCGATCGAAAATACGATCGCTTAGTGACGCTGGCGTTAGGGGGTGAAAGGGTTACCTGGGGGGCGATCAAGGGGTTAAACCTTTATTGGGGGGGGGGGGGGGTTAGGGGGCTACCCTGGACCTAAAGGGGCCTAAACCTAATTGCCCTGCAACTTTTTACTATCACAGATGACACTAAATGCAGTGATCAGTAAAATAAATGATCACTGCAATCAGTGACACTGTGATTGGGGGGTGACCTGGGGGGTGATCTGGGGGGTGAAATGTGTGCCGTCAGTGGACTGTTGGTGCACTAACCTGCTTCTTCTCTCCTCGGCGCCGGAATCGAAAAGACCGCCGCGAGGGAGATGACATCACTTCCTCCTGCCTGTGTTTACATCACATGGCGGAGGAAGCATTTTCATTGGCCGGGAGCGATCGCGAGGGGGGTGGCCGAAATCGAATGGTCACCCCCTCATCTCTGATCGCTCCCCAACGATTAACGGCCGCTCACTGTATAGGAGGGGGTCCGATCGGACCCCCCAATTGTACAAAGGCGATCACGTACACTGTACGTGATTGTGCCTGTCGGTGCCATTCTGCCGACGTATATATACAGTGAGCGGTCGTTAAGTGGTTAATAAAAAAAAATAAAAAAAAATGCATTATGTGCAGCGCCACGTCTATGCAATCACGAGATTGCAGACGCGGCGCTTCATTTGCGGGCTTTTGTACCGTCTTGTGGCGCTTACTGAAGCGCCACAGCTTCTGCCCGGCGCTCGTAGTATCTATTACTACGGCCGAGCAGTTTGACATCTGAGTAGATCATGATGTCACTTCCTGTCTTCTCTCTCACTGCGCCCAAGAGAGAGAGAAAACCGGAAGTATGAGGAGCGGACTCCTCCATGGCCGCTGCCATG
>CM055118.1:94247470-94268824 GCA_029206835.1 Rana muscosa | reverse complement strand
CATAGTCATGCCCTTGGGTTCTGGAGGGCCGGACCTTTACTCTCCCTAATGGGGAGCATTTCCGCTCCTCTGCATAGCCAACTGTGGCACCAAGGGGGTTATTTACCTTATGGTTTGCTCTTGCAAGGCTTTTTACGTGGGTAAAACCATCAGAGAGTTCAGACAACGTATAGGAGATCACATATACTATTCTGGCAATGGGAAAATTGACCACCATTGGACGACACATAGGTCTATACCACCGTTATGGACCTATCTGCCGTGCGGTTTTTCGTCTTGGAAGTTGTTAAACCGAGCCCCAGGGTGGCGATTGGGATAGAACTATCCTACAGAGGGAAACCCTGTGGATAGAACACCTCAATGTCACAATTCCCCCTGGAATTAATGAGATGAACTCCTATAAATCCTTTTTATAAGTTAATTTTATTATTCATTTATTTATTTTTCTTCTCCCTTCCCCCCTCCCTTCTTCCTTTCCTTCCCCCCTCCCCTTTCCCCCCCTCCTTTCCCCCCCTCCTTTCCCCCCCTCCCTTTCCCCCTTTCCCCCCTTCTCCCCCCCACCTTTCCCCCCCCTCTCCTCTTCTGAAATATGGCCTTTTTATAAGTCTATATCCAACCTTATTTGCCATTAACGTGACACATTCCTGTAAACGTGCTGTTTTTCTTTCCAATCCCCTTAAATTGTATATTGGTGATTTCTGTCAAACATATTGTTATTGATAGGTACCATTAATCATCTATTAAAAGCTCTATATTACTATTATATGTATATTGTTATTGTATTACACCTCATTGTTTTGGTCTCTGGCTGCTGACGTTACATGCGATGCGGCGGCTTCCTATTTCCACCCCATTGGCGGATCAGTTCTCTTCCTGGTCGGGATGACTATGTCATCCCGTACTTGCGTCGTTTGACCTGGCCCCACGGCCATGGGTTAATTGACGCGCACTTGCACGTCAGGTGTTGCACAGTGCGGAAGGGATGACCCCGTGACGTCACGCGCCGCACGTCACTTGCGGCGCATCTGACGGCGGGGTCGGGGAACACACATAAGTGGCTTGTTCGCAAGCCCTTGGTGTGAGTGGTGCATGCACACTCCCCCTGGAAAAACCATATGTGAGGAACAGACATGCCGAGGTGAGTGCTCTATATAGCAACAAGGCGCTTAGTTGCCTTCAATCTGTTTAAAAATGCTGTTTTTTTTATATGCAACTTTTTGGTTTCATATACAGCCTATACCTTGTCCCTCTACTTCGCCGGACTTTGGGCTCTAAATCTGGTCTATCATAACCCTCTGGCTGTCTAGATCCTCCTTAGGTTTTCCTCATCACTGCAATATGTTTGAATATTGGTAAGAGCCTATTACATGTGCTGGCTATATAGTCCAGTCTTTACCCCAAGTGCCCTAATTTTTTCCCTTCCCTCCCCCCCCCCTTCCCTCCCCTTCCCTCTGGGTTCCTTGGTCTGTCTCCCCTCCCTCCCTGGTTTGTATCTGCTGGGCACAGTGGTTTGGTGTCTTTTGGTGTTTCCAGTACATTGGGGGTCGAGGTCGGCTCTTTTCGTATAGAGATTTTTTTCCCCCCCTCCCCCCCCTTCCCCCGCCCTTTCCCCCCCCCTTCCTTTCCCCCCCCACATCTCCCTTCCCTTCCCTCCCTTCCCCCCCCCCCCCCTCTCTTCCCCTTCCTTAATCCCCTCTTCCCCTTTCCCCCCCCCCTCCCCCCCCCTTTTTCTTCACCTCCCCCTCTCCCTCTCCCTCTCAATCGTTTCCCTTTCCTCCAATAATTTTTTCCCTCCCTCTCTCCCCCTTCCCTCCCTCTCTCTCTTTCCTCCCCCCCCTCTTTCTTTCCCCCCCTCTTCCCATGTTCCTTTCACTTCCCCTCTCCCCCCCTCTTTCCTCCCCTCCTTTTCCCTCCCTTTTCGTCCCTTTCCTTCCCTCGTTATCCCCTCCCTTCCCCACCCTCGTTTCCTCCTTTTTCCCTCTTCCCTCCCCTTCCTTTCCTCTCCCTCCCTCCCCCCCTCCCCTCTCTCCCCCCCCCTCTTTCCCCCTTTCCCCCCCCCCCCCTCACTATCAGCACTGGGTGTCCCATGTTAAATTGGCTCAAATACAAATGATCTAATTCAATATTATTTTAATCATTACTATTAGATTGTATCAATCTGCACCATATACGTTTTTTCCCCCTCATCCGCCGCGGGGGGGTTTACTGGGCAGTCGCTGCACCTCTGAACGTCTCTACGGTGAGCAGTCCACATACCTTGACTTTTTGATTATATTGTCGATATAAATACGTTCTATAATTGTATTAACACATTGCTAGAGTATTTATTATGTATATTATGTCTTGTACAGACCCTCCTGAAGAAGCGGTTTTTCTGCCGCGAAACCGGTTGAGGCTTGGCCTGCTCCACTTTGATAGATTGTATACGGCTGTTTTGTCACCGACTCATGCTGTTCTATACTGTGGGGTTTTGGTCTTTGTTTTTTAAAATATTATTGTCTTTTTTTGTTTATACACATCAATAAATATTTTTTATGTAATATTTGTATGTTGTCATATCAGTGCCTGAGAAAGTCCATTAAACCTTTAATCCTGAGTGACTATTAGGGGAAGATGATTCTAGCAACCACTACCCTATGTCTGATGGATCCCTACTTTGCTCTGCGACATCAGTCCTACATTGATCCTACATCGGTCCGACATTCATGAACAGGATACTACTTTGATCCGACTTTGTGCTAGTCTGACTTGTCCTTTGACCAATCAAAACAATCCCAGGGTGAGATAAATTCCTTTTACTGCTGCTGTAATCACAATGTCGGATGTCAAATGTCGGATGGTTAGGACAAGGATCCTACTTTGATCCGACTTCAATGATAGTCAATGGGCTGAAGTAGGATCAAAGTCGGACCGAAGTAGTACAGGGAGCATTTTTAATGTCGGACCGACTTGTGTCGGACCAGTTAAGACGGCTCTCATAGGGAAACATTGATTTTCACACGTCATGCGACATGAGCTCCCAATGTCGGAGCGTTTGTCGGACAAGTGTGAACCAGGCCTTAATCCAGCTCTGGCCGGGTCCCTTTAGGCCTGGTTCACACTGGGGCGACAAACGCTCCGACATTGGGAGCTCATGTCGCATGACGTGTGAAAATCAATGTTTCCCTATGGGAGCCGTCTTAACTGGTCCGACACATGTCGGTCCGACTTTGAGAATGCTCCCTGTACTACTTTGGTCCGACTTTGATCCGACTTCAGCCCATTGACTATCATTGAAGTTGGATCAAAGTCGGACCGCAGTCTTACATGGTCCGACTTGGCATGCGACTTGGTGCTGTACTGCTCGAGGGGAACTCCAGGCCAAATTTTAAATAAAAAACCGGCATGGGTTCCCCCTCCAGGAGCATACCAGTCCCTTGGGTCTGGTCTGGATTTGAACGGGCACCCCTACGCCGAAAAAAAACGGCGTGGGGGGGGTCCCCCAAAATCCAAACCAGACCCTTATCCGAGCACACAACCTGGCAGGCCGCAGGGGAAGAGGGGGGATGATGAGAGAGCGGCCCCCCTCCTCCTGAACCATACCAGGCCGCATGCCCTCAACATGGGGGGTTTGGTGCTTTGGGGCAGGGGGGCGACCTGCGGCCCCCCCCACCCCAGAGCACCCTGCCCCCCATGTTGATGAGGACAGGGCCTCTTCCCGACAACCCTGGCCGTTGGTTGTCGGGGGTCCTGCGGGTGGGGGGCTTATCGGAATCCGGGAGCCCCCTTCAATAAGGGGGCCCCCGGATCCCGGCCCCCCCACCCTATGTGAATGAGTATGGGGTACATCGCACCCCTACCCATTCACCTGGGTGGACAAAAATTGCAATAAAAAAACACTACACAGGTTTTTAAAGTAATTTATTACACAGCTCCGGCGCTCTTCTTCCGACTTCCGGGGGTCTCTTTTCCGACTTCGGGGGTCTCCGGTGTCGTCTCCGCGCTCTCCGGTTCTTTCTTCCGCCGGGCCTCCGCTAACTTCTTTTAGCTCTCTTGCTAACGGAGGCACGGTCTTCCCGTTGTCTCGTCCGGCTCTCCGTTGTCCTTCTGCCGGCCCCTCCACTAACTTCTTGGTAGCTCTTTCGCTAGTGGAGGGGTCGGTCTTCCCGTCGTCGCCGTCGGCTTCTTCTTTCCTCTTCTCCTTCTCGATGTTGACAGCGTCGCTTCCTCCCGCTGTAATACATGAACAGGATACTACTTTGATCCGACATTGTGCTAGTCCTGACTTGTCCTTTGACCAATCAAAACAATCCCAGGGTGAGATAAATTCCTTTTACTGCTGCTGTAATCACAATGTCGGATGCCAAAGTCGTATGGTTAGGACAAGGATCCGACTTTGATCCGACTCAATGATAGTCCAATGGGCTGAAGTAGGATCAAAGTCGGACAGAAGTAGTACAGGGAGAATTTTAATGTCGGACCGACATGTGTCGGACCAGTTAAGACGGCTCCCATAGGGAAACATTGATTTTCACACGTCATGCGACATGAGCTCCTAATGTCGGAGCATTTGTCGGACAAGTGTGACCAGGCGGGGAAAAAAAAAAATCCTGCTCTTTTTTTTTTTGTCCGGCAGTTTTCGGAAAAAACTGCGATGGAGCATACACACGGCCGGAATTCCCGGCCAAAAGCTCTCATCGCAGTTTTCCCGTCGGAAAAAACGGTCGTGTGTACGAGCCAAAAGAGTGTGTTGGGCAGTATAGAGCTTGGGGAAGCAGCAGTTTTGTGAGTGTCCTGATCTTGGGGGAAAGCAGAACTTCAGTGAAAAAAAATGAGTTGTCCCACACTTTTTTCCGCCACTAGATTACCCCAGGCTTCTGGGCTGAATGACAGTCAGCATCATACAACCCTACTTCTTCTGAGCTCAGGCTCTCATTTGAGCCTCAAAGATCCCTGTAATGGGGATCCGTCTGATCTGGTAAGCAGTTTGTACATCCATTTTCTACCTGAGCAAGTTGGGAAGTGTTGATTTTTACCTGCACCCATCTTCAATGTGGGCGAATATAGGATAATATTCCGAGTGGCCATCCCTTCTATGAACTTTGTTGTGCTTTTTATGAAAAGTTTGTTTTGTTGTTTTACATACACCAATTGCAGCACTATGTCAGCTGCAAATTTTTAGTATAGTATTTGTCACTAAGAGGTTGCGCATTTGTTCTTTATTTCTCATATATTTGTAATTGCATATTCCAGTTATTCATTTGCAGCACTTAAAGCCAAATAGAAAATATATGTGTATGTATATATATATATGTATCTAAACATATACATGATACCCTTCACGGTTTTTTTTTTCCCCACTTACTCTTTTTACCTTATATGGTTTTAGAGTATCCACAGGAGATCTGAGTTAGCGCGGATACACCCCCCCCCCCTTTTTAAATCTCATTGACCAACCCCAGCCTGTGATTGGACAGGGAGGAGAAGCAAAAGATTAAAGAACTCATCTCTCTCTGTCACTTTGCTCTCTCCTCCTATTAGCATGCTCCTTGTCAGAACATTAACTAATTGGCTACTAGTGTTTCTTCCCCCTCTCTCAACCTAAACTCTTTTGTACAGGGACTTCAAGAGAATCATAACAAGTCAAAATCAGGTACTTACAAAGCTTGCATTAAAAAAATATATATTTGGTGATGTATTAAATGAGATATATGGGGTTGATAAAAAAAACAAGATCCATACTCACCTTCATGCTGCAGCATCGGTCTGATGGTTTGCACCTTTTTTGAAGCCTATTTGAGCCTATGGCTCTAATCAGGTGCTTAAACCCCCCCCCCCCCCCCCTGCCGCTGTAATTCAGACACCCAGAATCCGAAAAGGTAGCCTAAAGTGAGTGAAAGTAGCCTAAAAGCGATGCAGTGCCGTATCGCAAAAAATGGTCTGGTCATCAAGGGGGTAAATCCTTCTGGGGCTGAAGTGGTTAAAGCACAAGAAAATCCCACATTTTGGGTTGACACTATAACAGTAAAAGAGGGGAAATCTTCCAATGGGGACACTAGTTCTGATGACCCTGGGATTCCCTCACTTTGGAGGGATTTTCTCTCGCTTTCTGTTTTGGCTATGGGACACAGTCGGCAAAAAAAAGAAAAGGGGATTATAACCTCCCTTACTCTATCCCCAATAAAAATAAGAAAGTTTAGCCTTTAGGCCCCGTTCATACCTATGCGAATTGGTTGCGGCTTACACCGCATCCAATTCGCATAACAAAATACATTGATTTCAATGAGGCTGGTTCACATATGTGCGATGCATTCGCACTGCGCATTGCCGAAAAAACGTGTGCGTTCTCTAGGCATTGCGGTGCGGCTCAGGTGCGAATTCAGGCCCATTATGTTCAATGGGCACGCATCTGATTCGCACATGTGTTGCGTTCTGAACAGGGATCTTGAGGGGGAACTCCACGCCAAATTTTAAATAAAAAACCGTCATGGGTTCCCCTCCAGGAGCATAGCAGGCCCTTAGGTCTGGTATGGACTTTAACGGGAACCCCTACACAGAAAAAACTGCGTGGGGGTCCCCCCAAAATCCATAGCAGACCCTTATCCGAGCACGCAACCTGGCAGGCCGCAGGAAAAGAGGGGGGACGAGAGAGCGGCCCCCCTCCCTCCTGAACCGTACCAGGCCGCATGCCCTCAACATGGGGGGGTGGGTGCTTTTGGGCAGGGGGGCGCCCTGCGGCCCCCCCACCCCAAAGCACCTTGCCCCCATGTTGATGAGGACAGGGCCTCTTCCCGACAACCCTGCCCGTTGGTTGTCGGGGTATGCGGGCGGGGGGCTTATCGGAATCCAGGAGCCCCCTTTAATAAGGGGGCCCCCAGATCCTAGCCCCCCACCCTATGTGAATGAGTATGGGGTACATCGTACCCCTAACCATTCACCTGGTGGAAAAAAAAATTCAATAAAAACACTACACAGGTTTTTAAATTAATTTATTACACAGCTCCGGGGGTCTTCTGGAGACCGGAGAGCCAACTAAGGAACGTCTGGCCTTAGGCCTGATTCACATCTATGCATTTTTAGTGCTTTTTGCATGTTGCTGAATTGCACTACAGAACGTGTTCCATAGGAAATCATGGTAAATGGACTGTAGTGCAAATCTGTAAAATGCAAAAAGCACAAAAAATGCATAGATGTGAATCAAGCATTAAGGCTCCTTCTACAGCTTAGGAAGATTGCTTGTGTAGCGCCCTGCTCCCAATGAGTGGGCGCTATATGTTGAAATTTAGTTGTCTGGGCATAAGTTAGCGTGGTCAACCCGCTGTGCATGCTGGGAGAGGGTACTTAAGTGACAGATGCCATTAGTGAGGGGGGATTGGAATTTGGAGAGTTGGGGGTCGTTCGTTGGTGGTGGGCACCACCAGCCCGATCCCGACCTGAGGGCCCTCATGGCCTCAGGAAAGTACTGGCATTTTTCGCCTCTGGGACACGTTGGCCTGAGGCTACATTACTGAAATTTAGGCCCAGGAGTTACTGGGGGCCAACTGATCCAGGGATAATCCTGTATTGCCTTACCTGCTGGAAGGGACCAAGCAATTGAGGACTCAATTGGAGGATACATCTGGATCATAATCTACCTCACAGTGCTGCCGGAACGGCTGGAAGATCCTGGCACTGAGAGCTGTGTTCTTTATTCAGAAGGTAACCCAGGGAAGGGTTACACCAAGTCTGTGACAGAGACTGTTCTATTTTCACCAAGTCTGTGGCAGAGACTGTTCTATTTTCACCAAGTCTGTGGCAGAGACTGTTCTATTTGCACCAAGTCTGTGGCAGAGACTGTTCTATTTGCACCCAGTCTGTGGCAGAGACTGTTCTATTTTCACCAAGTCTGTGGTAGAGACTGTTCTATTTTCACCAAGTCTGTGGCAGAGACTGTTCTATTTTCACCAAGTCTGTGGCATCGGTTGCTAGGCCGGTGAGATTTGGGCCTATCCGGTGTTTGCTGAGTCCATCGTTCCTCTGGACCTAGGAAAATACCTGTGATCCACAACTAAGGTACCTGAGTCCTCCCCATCCCTTCAACCCCCTCTGTTGGAAACTTTATTCAATAAAACCCTTGAAAAAGAGACTTTGTGTTGGTGCAAACTTCTTCTGGACAACTCTTCAAGGAGAACCCCTGAGACGAGCATACGGAACAGTAAGGTAATGGCAGGCCCAAATTTAAACCAGCAGCTCCTACGGGGGTATCGCTACACTTGGATCTGCAGTCCACTCTGAAGATGCCAATCCTGGATACTACCATCATGGACTCAGCCAGTTATGGACTCTTTTCTGTGCAGGTACAGTATGCTGGAGCAGCCACAAGCCTGAGGTAGGGATTGGTTTAGGGAAAGACTGTTGCCTTTGACTGTCATACCAAGTTATTCAAGTAAAACTTTTGAAACTTTTCCTTTGCCTAGTCTGAAGTTACTCAAGGGGTGTAATGCAAGTAACCGGCATACATAATCTACAGTCCAGGTCAACTAAGTACATTGGGGTATGAAGAACATCAGTGTAATAGTTAATACAGTGTGAAGACACAGGTGGTTACCAAGGGTAACAAAGGTTTCTTTAGCAGCCTGTCATAAGCATGTATATGTGGCAGGTGGGATAGCAACTCACAGGAGGAGTTGTTGTCAGCCCTCTCTCCATGAGTCCAAATATAAAAAAAGTTCCAAACAAGGTCCTGTATGATCCAAATGAAAAAAATCTCCCTACATGGATGGTGCAACCAAGTAATGTGTAGATATCCACTCACCAGATGTTTTAGATCCTACTACCATATGGCAGAAAGGATCATAAGTGCTTGTGGGGTCTCCCCGACCTCCAAGGATCTTTAAACAAATCCTCCAATGTTCTCCTACTCGGGATGGGACGTGGCTCCAAATGGGATATCACCAGCGGTGCAGGAGAGAAATAAGAGAGGACGGACTCCTCGTAGTGTGATACCGTAAGGTCTCTTTATTAAAACCCTCATTGGCTACAAATTGCAAGTAAAACAATAAAAAAAGTATCCTCCTTTGCGAACCACCGTAATAGACAGACGGAGGCGATGGAAGCCGCAAGACTCACAGCAAAGTCAGCGTGCCTTCCACCAGGACGTGACGTAGCGCAACGTGCGTTCCATACTTACGCGTTTCGTCATCTAACATGATGTCATAATTTTTTATATTTGGACTTTTCAAAGTTACCATCCACAGTATTAATTTTTCTTGGTCACATGGTTTATATTTATATGTATGATCATATTCAATTTTAATACACATCATTTACATTTATTAATAATAAAAAAAATTGGGGGATTGGCAAGTGCTTTTTGCACAATAGGTTTGTGCACGTTTACATATAATTCATTCTACTCCATTTTGTTCTCGGCCAACTACTATCCTCTGCTGCGCTCCCTGACCTCTCTTCTCCACTCCTGGCAATTTCCCTCCCTTTCTTGGATAGGCCGGATCCATGCGGTTAAAATGAAGATCCTCCCCAAGGCCCTCTATTTTTTTCGGACCTTGCCCATACACGTCCCCTCCTTCTTTCTACGTCTTTTACAGAATAGAATCCTTCAGTTTATAGGGGCCCACAAACACCCCAGAGTTCCCAGATTGACGCTCTACAACCACAGATTACAAGGCGGCTTGGGAGTTCCTAATCTGGCCAAGTATTATTTGGCGGCTCAGATATCTCAACTGTCCATGTTACATACCACTTCTGACGTCCCATTATGGGTGCTTTTAGAACTTCCTAATTGTGCCCTGATTTCTTTAGAAGCGTTGCTCTGGCTTCCTCATAGATTACGTCCCATAATGCTAAGCCCTTGAATGCGTCATAGCTTGAAGCTGTGGGATTCTGTTAGATACTCCGGGAACATGATGTCCCCTTTCCTACCTCTCCTACCAATTGTCAATTATCCTCTTTTTCTTCCGGGGTTGGAACGACCTCGCTCCTTCTCCTGGTGGACCACTCACGGCTTCTCCAGAGTGAAACACTTTTTAACTGCGCGTTCGTTCCCGTCATGGGAGGCCCTTCAGGAGACACACGAGATTCCCAGGCAAGAGCATTTCCATTACTTGCAATTGCGCAATTGGATATTGTCTCTTCGTCGTATCTCCACCTTTCCTTTTCGAACTACTTCTTTCGAGTGTAGCGGGGTCTCTAAACTTGGGTAGGACACTCAGGTGTGTAAGTATGGGAATAATGGACCATTTGTGTTCGTGGAGGATTGGACGGTGTAATAATCTCCTTGGCCTCTGGGTGGCGGGGTACCCGTAGGCTCAAGGTAGATTGCCCATCACAGTGCTAACCTTTTTGTCCCTTTCCGGAGATGGTACGGCGAGGGCGGGGAACCTGCCGTGGTGTCGATGGGAGGAGATAAAAGGTGGGTGACGCCCTAACCACAAGGTCTTCTGGAGGATCTTCTTCACGCGCCCAGGCACCTTAGGCCTGGGTGCGGGCGGTTCCAGATTCCGGCTCAGGCGCCCTAGGCCTGACCGGGATGGCGTTGGAGTCCATCCCAGGCACCTTCATCCTGGGGGTGAGGTACTTGGTCAGGAGGCCTGGGGCCCAGTGACTTCGACTGGGTCCCGCGAGGGTGGAGAAGTCCGAGAGGTCCCTGAGGTGGATGGGACCCATGTCTGAGGTGAGGAGGCTGGGGAGGTTACCCATTCGGAGAGTCTGGAGCAGCATCAACCCAGTGACGGATGGGCCTCTGGTAACTCCCTTGGAGGGACATCTTCCCCTGACAGGGGCCGCAGCGCAGCGAAGGTACTCCTATCTATGTTCTCTTGAGTCGCTGGTAGAGACTCTCAAGTTCTAAGTCCTTCCGAGCTAATGCTTTAGTAACCGCTGGCGAGATCGCAGTGGTTTAGCTGATAACCAGGATAGTGCCTCGACCTGCTCATTCCCCGTATCAAAATGTTATCAAGTCGCAACCAGTTGGCTACTGAAGCACTGTTTATTGTGAGATATGCAATAAAACAAGAGTTGGACTGTGATCGGTGTGTGGAACTCTGGTTAATGGGAGCAAAGGGAAGTGTTGGCACAGCGGGACTTGATTCTAGACAAAAGCACATAGGCCCGAGGAAATATCTGGTGCTGGCCTTCACCTCACCCACAGCTATGGGGAGGACATGGGCCGTAGCGCATCTCACCCTGTCATATGACATACCCCTAGACAAAGGAGATGGGGTGAGGCCGCTACACGAGCATACTTGTTTACATCCTCCGGGGTCCCCGGGTCTTATTTCATCGCTTTATGCCTCTCTTAATAGCAGGTCATCTTTATCGACCCTTTCCTATGTGACACAATGGGAGCGAGACCTCGGATCTGGTATTGAGGGGGAGGACTGGAACAAAGCCTGGACATCAATTGCAAAATGTTTGTTCAATACTTCCACCCTAGAGGCTGCTTATAAAGTGCTCCTGCGGTGGTACTGGGTCCCAGCTAGACTGGCCCGTGCTTATCCTGGCAGCAGTGATAGATGTTTTCGGAATTGTGGTCAACGTGGGGAGGTCCTACATATATGGTGGTCTTGCCCACGCTTGATCGGCTTCTGGTCCAGGGTCTTTGGCCTGTTGCAGACGTTATTTCATGTGACAATCCGTAAGGATGCCCGACTGGTTCTCTTACATTGCCCTATACCAAGCCTATTTACGCCCCAGCAGAAATTGGTCACATACCTTTTTATTTCTGCCAAGAGAGCCATTGCCCAGGCCTGGAAGACTCCGTCTGTTGCTTTCCAGGGGGTGAGAACCAGAATGACAGCTATGATGATTGATGAGCAGATGTCCAGTATACTGAAGGATTCACATGCAAAATTTTTGAAAGTCTGGAAACCGTGGATAAGTTATTCCCTTCCATCCCTGCCCCTGACTAGTTATGGTCAGCTTTAAGAAACCTTGTTTCGGCAGGTCCCGTGTCCGTGGTACTCGCCCTTTTTCTGGGGCTCCTCTTTTCCTCTACTTTCTCTTTCTTACTTTCTCTTTTTTTCCCTGTTTGCTTCTTCTCTCATTGCTTTCTGATATGAAGGCTAGCAATGTAGACTACTGTACTCCGGGGTACAGATTAACATTAACAGTCTATGACACAGGCCTAATTTTCAACCTAGTCCTCTATGGCCCAGGTTATAGTTTATTGTTTTGTTATTCATCATTACGTGTTCATGCGCTACTTCTTTACTTATCTGTTCAATGTCGCCCCTGCGTGGGCAAACCACAGCTTGTTACAATTTTTTAAAATCCAATAAAATATTGAAACAGAAATAATTCATTCAATTTGAACGGCAGCTGCTATTATAATATTTGTATGGTTTAATTGGTTCTTTGGCATGGGTGGTTTGATATACATAGTTTATACTCGCTCAATGAGTACCGTAGGTCCGTCTCCCATAGCAATGGGAGCAGACTAGCACTGCAGAGACCTCAGCCTGAGCACAGGTACAGAAGAGGAAGAGTTAAGTGAAGTACTAAGAAACTCCCAGTTACTAAGAGTGAGGTAGCGGAGATATGCTGGACAGGCGGAGAGGACAAGGGCTCTGCGTGTCCCTCCTAAATGCATCAGTAACCATGATGGTTTATAATTACATTGAGAGAGTTCACTAGAGTAAATGTACCCCATGTGTATAGCCATAGGTGTGCACAGCCTATTGCATTAGGGTGTGCACCCCAAAGTTTAAACATATTTGCGTGTGTATGGATGTGTATATACAGTGTAATGATGATGTCATCAGAGAAATGGATGGTGTCAGTAGGGCAGAGATTGGTGTCAAAAGGGCAGAGATTTGTGTCAGTAGGGCAAAGATTGGTGTCAGTAGGGCAGTGGACAGTGTCAGTAGTTCATTTTTATTACTTTTTTACAATTTTTTTAGGCGCCTCATAAGGGGGTTTGGTGAAATATCAAGGGTCTAAACAGGGGGAATCCTGCACCACACAGGTTGATTATGGTGTGCCCATGCTCACCTGGCACACCCTGTGCGCACGCCTATGTGTATAGCAGTGACCCTAACCAAAGTGCCCAACGTAGCCCAGAAGAACCCACCCTGGGGCAGGCCTCTCATGTGATCCTTGCTTGGCGCACGTGTCTCAGGGCCAGAGATGAAGGGAGATGGTAGGAGATAGCCTCATAGAAGTCAGGGTATAAAGAGTCGGTAACTATGGATTTGTAGGGGGAGTAGGCTAGCTCAGGAAGAAAGGGGCAAAAAAACAGTAATGGACATTTTTTAAATTTTTTGGGGATAATATGTTAGGGATTGTTAAACAAATGACATGGGGGGCTGGGCACTGCCCTAGGGGAACATGTAGTAAACCAAAAAAAAATTGATTTGTCAGGGACAAGTAATTTTATTAATGCTTAAATAGAAACATAGAAAATGCAAAATTTATTTACAGTAAATAACATGCCTGGGGGATGCCCCAAACCTGCCTGTGAAGTGGCGTACTTGTATGGTATACAACCTACTGCAGCAACAGTGACATTTATAAAGAAGAAAATGCACTTGTCAAAAATTGTGTTTTTATGTATACCTTTCACTTACTCAATCACATTAGGGGGGTGCCTGGGTGCCCCCATATTGTTAAAGGGGGCTTCCAGATTCCAATAAGCCCCCTGCTTGCAGACCCCCACAACCACTGGGTTAGGGTTGTGAGGAGGAGACCCTTGTCCCCACCAACATAGGCACCTCCCCATGTTGAGGGCATGGTCTGGTATGGTTCAGAGGGGGGGGCACAAGTTTGCTCCATTCCTTTCCTGGCATCCCAAGCTGTATGCTCGGGTAGGGATCTGGTTTAGATTTTGGGGGGGGGGGGCGAGACCCTTAATTTCTGTGTTGGGTTCCCCCTTAAACTCCATACTGGACTCTAAGAATCTGGTCCAGAGTTTGGGGGGACCCCATACAATTTTTTTTGAATGGGTCCCTTTTAAAATTCATACTAGAGCTAAAGGGTCTTTTAAAACTATCCCCAGCCACTGTGTTTGTATGGCTACAAGGGTAGCTACCAGTGAGAACTGCCCACTCTGTGTGCCAAAAGCTGGCAAGCAGCAGTGCGGCAAGATCGGTACCCTGTACAAATCAATGGCTGCTGCCAACGCTGTTCACATGGCTCCATTGCATTAGACTAGGGGTTGTCAACTTGCAAGGGAAAGGGGGCGTCAAATATGGCCCCTAATGTCTCCAAAGGGCAGCATATAAAAATTGATTACATATAATTCTACGGAAAATTCTCAGATTGATGAATTACGAGAGGAAATGGTCAGAGTTGGTTCTACTAAAGTGGTTGGAGACTGTTGTGATGCTATAAGAGACTCTCGGAGACTAGGGACATGTTGTATGAGACCACTGGACTTTACTACAATTAAAGTAGAATTATAGGCAATACTTTTTTTCATTTTGGATAGAGCAAGGAAGGGTTATAACCCCTGTCAGATTTTTTTCTTTGTTCCATTGCATAAATTTCCCTTTACTTCCTGTCCCATAGCCAAACAGGAAGTGAGAGGAAATCCCTGCAAATCAAGGGAATTCCTTGGGGACCCCCAGGTCACCAGAACTAGTAACCCCATTGGAAGATTTCACCTCTATTACTTTTCTGGGGACAACACAAAATGTGTGATTTTCTTTTACTTTCACTTTCAATGATAATAGTAAATAGGACAAATATAGAGGCTGAATCTCCCTAACAGGAGCACAGACAGCAATAAAAACAGACAGGTGTTCTAATCCCTCTCCACTATATCCAAAGCGAAAACAAAAAAAAAAGGTTATGCATTTAGTTATAAGTTAACCACTTGCCCACCAAGCTATAGCCGAATAATGGTTACAGCACGGCCGGTGTAGTGTCATATTTTGCTCCCCATCACAGATTGCTCCGGAAGTGACGTTCCCCCGCCGCCATCTTGCTACACCCCACACTCCTGCACAGTAATGATAGAGTGAGAAGGGGGCAAGCGGACATCTTGTTACACCCACCGGAGTTTTCGATTTCACGGTTGTTTTCAGCACAAAACGGAGCTTATATGCTTAAATACAGTATTTGGAAATCCAACGGACTGTTTAGATGTTAAATTTTAAAAGCAGCAGAAAACCTGCTGACCTCACATGGTTGCTACTGTGACAGAACACCTCTGATTTTCACATTAAACATCTAAACAGTCCGTCCGATTTCCAAATACTGTATTTAAGCATATAAGCTCCGCTTTGTGTTGAAAATAACTGTGAAATCTAAAACGCCGGTGGGTGTAACAAGATGTCCGCTTGCCCCCTTCTCACTCTATCATTACTGTGCAGGAGTGTGGGGTGTAGCAAGATGGCGGCGGGGGGAACGTCACTTCCGGAGCAATCTGTGATGGGGAGCAAAATATGACACTACACCGGCTAGTTCTGGGACGCCGTCATATGCAGGCCGCGGGAAGAGGACGCTGCAGATCACAGATTAAGGTAAAGAGCCAATCAGCGGCTCTTTACCACGTGATCAGCTGTGACGAATAACAGCTGATCATGAATGTAAACAGAAGTCCATTATCAGCGACTAAGTATGAGCTCCGGCGTGTTCGCAAAGCCCACGTGCAGAGCCCGACAGGAAGTCGGCAGTCCGCTGCGCTAATCACAGGCAGTGAGACATTTCCCAATCTCTGCAGCCGCGCATCGGTACAATGTCTCACTGCCTGTGATTAGCACAGTGCAGACTTCCTGGCGGGCTCTGCACGTGGGCTTTGCGAACACTCCGGAGCTCATCCTTATCAGCGACGCATTCCTCAGCATGAGGAGGGGAGAAGAGAGCCGATAACTGGCTTCTCTAAAAGGGACAAGTACACTAGTAATAAGGGCACTGATTATCATTGCAGTCCCAACAGTACCCAGCAGTGCTGCCAATCAGTGCCCATGAGTGGCTCATCAGTGTCACCTATCAGTGTCGCCTACCTGTGCCCATCAGCACCACCTATCAGTGCCCACCAGTGCTGCCAATCAGTGCCCATAAGTGCTGCCAATCAGTGCCTTCTCATCAGTGTCACCTATCAATGCCGCTTACCAGTGCCCATCAGTGCCACCTATCAATGCCTATCAGTGCCACCTACCAGTGCCCATCAGTGCCACCTATCACTGCTGCCTCATCAGTGCAGCCTATCAGTGCCCGTCAATGCTCATCAGTGCCACCTCATCAGTGCCCATCAGTGAAGGAGAAAAATTACCTGTTTGCAAAATTAACTATGAATTTTTTTTTTTTTTTTTTTTTTTTCGGTTTTATTTGTTTATTTGGAAAAAAATGAAAAACCCAGTGGTGATTAAATACCACCAAAAGAAAGCTCTATTTGTGTGAAACAGATGATAAAAAATTGCGTTTGGGAACAGTGTTGCATGACCGCGCAATTGTCATTCGAAATTTGACAGCGCTGAAAGCTAAAAATTGGCCTCATCAGGAAGGGGGTAAAAGTGCCCAGTGGGCAAGTGGTATGGGACCCTTTACAAATCAGTGCTCCCTCTACTGACTGCTGGGTCCCAAGGGCCGCTCCTCAAACACCAAAGGGCCACAGGTTGGGCACCAGGGCATTATACGCTCTGAATGCAGACAGTTTGCATCCAGGGATAGTGGTTGCTGCCGCGCCCTGATGCAGAGTTCTTCTGAATGAGCCCCGGGCATCAAAATCTCCCCCCTGGAATTCTAAAGTAACCCACAAGACAAAAGTGGCAAACGCGCCCTAAGCCAAGGCGCAGCCGCTGAATACGTATTCCGACCGCCCAGCGCCCCACACCCGGAATAGCATCAAACAGGCCCTGCAAATGATTTTTTTTTCTTTTTTAAACTTGGCGGTGGCGGGGGAAGTCACAGAGGGGCACAAAAATTAAGGTCAAGTGGGTGACATGGCCACACAAGGGGACAGGTAATCATATCCTCCCCGGCTATAAATAGGCAGGCTGTAGGTGACAGGTAGAGTGACAGCTGGGAGGTCACCCTACTAGGCCTTGCCTTAACCCGTTCAGTACCAGGCAGGGGAGGGGGCGCTGCAGCAGGCCTTTGGCAGAGCACGGGTTAATGTGAATCAGCCTTTGTGAAGGGTTTGCTAACCTCCCCCCTCCTCCTCCTCTTCTCTCTCCTCCTCCTCCTCCCCCCTCTTTCCCTCCCTCTCCCCTTCCCAGCCTGAGAACAGCTCTCTCTCTCCCTGCATAGGGACCGGGCTGGGGAGGCAGAGGGAGCACGGACAGGCCGGGGATCGGGGGCCCACACCCCAAGCACCATGACTGATACAGGTAAGAGAAGGGGGGATCGGCGATCAGAGCAGATCTGGGTGTGTGTGTGATCGTCTGTACACCCCACGATTGTCCTGTGATCACACATAGACATCATGGTGTGCACATCACAGACATGGCATGGAGCAGATCGGTGTCATGCATGCAGTGTTGTGGCTGTGTGATTCTGTAATTATGTATGTCAGGGGGGGTCCACGTGTGTCAGCACCCCTAGGGAGGTGTCAGTGGGGGGGCATTGGGGTATAAAGTTCTGGCTGATGATCTGTGATGGATGGGGAGGGGGGCATTGCTTAGATTGGGGCAGCAGGCCTGGAGGTAGAAGCATTATGTATGGGGCACTTAAAGTGAGCCTGCCAGGGGAGAAACATGGGGGCTGCCATTGCTAACTTGGATTTAAAGGTGCAGGATCTGCCACGCTGAGCCATGATTCTCTACCTAGAATTGGAACAAGCATGCAACCAGTGAAGTCTGAACTCAGGTTAGTAACAGGACCTGGCACACTGAACAACAATGGCAGCTCTCACGTTTCAGCCCCCACTTTAAGGGCTGCATTACTTTTGTTGCATTAG
Organism: Rana muscosa; assembly: GCA_029206835.1. NCBI lineage: Eukaryota > Metazoa > Chordata > Amphibia > Anura > Ranidae > Rana > Rana muscosa. The sequence goes on along the minus strand of CM055118.1, from coordinate 94,251,006 downwards.
GACAACCATTCCCTTTAAATGGGATGTCTAACGCAGAAAGGTAAATGTGTGTTTTTTTTGGTAAAGCGACGCACTATAATGCGTGGTAGTGGTCTGCCATACATTGTGTACTGTACACTGCAGGGCGTTGGGGGCACCACATCACACCAACAAATTTAAAGTGGAACTTTATGGCATGGATTAAAAATGGGTAAACAGGCAGGATTTTTATTGCAGAAGAGACTGGCTACGGTCTTTCTGCGTATGTACAGTGAGCTGCGCGAGTGCACGCACAGCTCATTGTACAAATTTGGCATTGCCGAGCTGACTGAACGCCCGCACATGAGCGGGAGTGATGTCATCTCAGCCCCACCAATGAAAGTGGTCAGCGATCGATACCCGGAAGCTGGCTGCCCAAAGATGCCAGCGGCTGGCGGGGAGCTCTGGAGCGCCGCATAGCTGGACTGAAGGTGAATATATTTCTGCTTTAGTCTGGGTTCACAATATTGCGATGCGGAAACCAACGCGATTCCAGTGCCGGTTTCCGCATCGCATCTCCCTCGCAGGCAGTTCTTGCTGCCCTCTGCAAACCGTTACGGGTGTCAATACAATGTTAATGACACCCCCAGATCGGTTCACAGATCTCAGTGCTCATTGTGAATTCAGACAGGAATCGGATTGCATGGGTGTGAACACCTATGCGATCCGATTCCAGTGCGGGAAAAAAAGGTTCCTGCAGCATATTCGTGCGAATGCAATGCGAGTTCAGCCAAACAAACTGTATGGCTGAACTCGCATCGCACAGACAACGTATGTGATCTGCACAGCAATGTGAACTCAGGCTTAAAGGTTCACCTTTTGGAACATCTTACATGTTCTACCCATAATTCCAATTTATGCTTGTTCCAATGTTCATGCTCCTGCCTCCTTTCCCCCCCGATCCCCCACTCCCTGTGACAGCAGGTGGGGGGATCTTATCCCCACATTCGCTGTCACAATTTAAAAACCGCACAGTTGTGCGGTGCTCCACCCATCTAGCTGCGCCATTCATTCATGGAGTTTTGTGAATGAATGAACTATAAGTACCACCAACCATCACAGCGGGCACCTTGTAGCTCTTAATGAACTGCAAGGGCACTGGTGAGCTGGCCCATGCCAATGGCTTCCTGCAATTCAGGAACTGCCTGCCTGTATCTGGTATGGGCAGATGGTGTACTGAGTGTGCAGGATACTGGCATTGCACCTGCGATCTGCCGATCGTGGGTGCAATGCTTTACAGGCTCCGGTGTAAAAAGATTTATTAGTATGTATGTGTGTGTGTGTGTGTGTGTGTGTGTGTGTGTGTGTGTGTGTATATATATATGTAATGAGCTTATCCTTTAACGCATATACAGAGTGTAGCTAGTGTTTAACCCCTTTACAACTTCCCAACACGTGCGGTGGGAAAAGGGTGGACTTTAACGCCCACATGCCGCACATATGCATCACTGGGCAGCTGATGTTTTTGTGCTGTCAGTACAAAGACCGAGCTGACCGCTCTTGGTCTGGGGTGCAGATAGGTAGCCAGCAGGTGGCCCTGCATTGTACTTGATAATGTCTGCGAAGCGTCAGGGAATTGGTTGTACAATTTGGCGGGAGCATGCTGGAGTGAGGAATAAGGTAAGTTTTAGGGTTTGTTTACAATTGTGGCTATTATTGGTGCCCCCAGCTGAAAAGCAATCTGCGGAGGAATGCTTTTCAGCGGGAGTTTGACAGGCGTTGAGGAGGCAAGATGTTTACCAGTCAAAATGACCCATCATGCCGCAACAGTGTGCATTGCATGTAGTTGCAGGGCAGAAGTGGCACAGCCCCATTCTTTTGTCATCCAAAATTGTTAATGTTGCCACAGGAAAGCAAGGCATCACGGTATGTGGCTGCATTTCTCTGTTTAGGTGGGGGGAGGGGGAGCTGGGCAGCAAAATCTCATGGCTCAACAGCCTCCCTTTGCCACCTGTGTGAAGAAGCCCATACAGCGCACTCCTCTACCCCTAGACGTCAGCTTTGAAATTCTGCTAGTTCATATCTGTGTGTTGGATGAAAAGCACAAAAGCACAAAAAGGCCTATTAGTCTCAATGGAATGCTCTGCATCAGTTTGTTCCAAACACAGGCTGCTAGCGTTCCTAAAAACTGGTGCAGAAAGGTGGGAATCTGGAGTAAAATAGCTCAGCACAGTCCACTTCACACCGGTGAACTAAGAGCGAGAATGTCCTCCTCCTGTGTGGCACAATGGAATTGTATTGGGGTTGGCTGAGTCGGTCTTCTCTGATATTCGGTTATGAGGAGATGCTGTTGGGCTGAGTGAGTCGGTCTTCTCTGATATTCAGTTATGAGGAGATGCTGTTGGGCTGAGTGAGTCGGTCTTCTCTGATATTCGGTTATGAGGAGATGCTGTTGGGCTGAGTCGGTCTTCTCTGATATTCGGTTATGAGGAGATGCTGTTGGGCTGAGTGAGACGGTCTTCTCTGATATTCAGTTATGAGGAGATGCTGTTGGGCTGAGTGAGTCGGTCTTCTCTGATATTCAGTTATGAGGAGATGCTGTTGGGCTGAGTGAGTCGGTCTTCTCTGATATTCAGTTATGAGGAGATGCTGTTGGGCTGAGTGAGACGGTCTTCTCTGATATTCGGTTATGAGGAGATGCTGTTGGGCTGAGTCGGTCTTCTCTGATATTCGGTTATGAGGCGATGCTGTTGGGCTGAGTCGGTCTGCTCTGATATTCGGTTATGAGGCGATGCTGTTGGGCTGAGTCGGTCTGCTCTGATATTCGGTTATGAGGTGATGCTGTTCGGCTGAGTCGGTCTGCTCTGAATGACCAGTTGTGGGTGGATGTTGCTGGGCTGGATCACACAATGCCTGGTCATCTTTCAAGGAGTGCAGCTCTGACATTTGCCTGCTGGAGACTCTTGTCCAAACACGACCCTAACATCTCATTTCTCCTTCCATCACTTTTTATGTACTTTAGTTAACGTTTAGAAAAGACCTAGCAGGTGGGAGGACCCGAGACCTCAGGTGCTGACACCTCACCACTATAGTCCCTGGGAAATATGAGAAGACTGTCAGTCTCTGGTGGCCTGAGGGCCTCATGCAGCCCTTTTGTTTTTAGCATGGATGGGGGAATCAATAGATTTCTCTCATTCAGCCCCTGAGGCCATAAGAAACCTAAGTGTATGGACAGCTTTTGGTCTTTCAATCTACGAAAGTCTTCTGTAGCATTACATACAAGAATAAGTACTATATGGCGCCCTTTGATTACCTCAGGGGCCACATTTTGAGGCTCCTTAAGCCTGGTGAACACAACTAGCAGGGCTGAACACCCCCACCAGAACACTCCGGTCGGGACCCGATCGGCAGACCATTTTGTTGGTCAAGCCCCTTCGACAGAAGCCGAATGGCCAGCTTCTGTTGGACCAGCTGCAGTAAACGCGGGCCGAATGTCAGCTGGTTTCTATTAAACCAGACGATGCCACCTGACATTCGGCCCATGTGTACCAGGCTTTATACTTTTGTAAGTTGACAAC